>OX387258.1:2166089-2169910 GCA_947562095.1 Branchellion lobata | reverse complement strand
TACTTGGCCTGCTTCGAAAAGATGTTGATCGGAGACTGCCTGAGACCACTCTTACAAACAGGGTGATAAGATGTTCCTATACGCCCTGGTGAATAAAAATTTTTTTCTTCATTTTTATAAGAGTTTTTTATTTCATTGAGTCGGAAATTTAAAATGTTTCAGGTTATTCATTCATATTTCATTTCTTATCATCATCCTTTTCAATTTTTATAACCATTTTGGATCAAATCGAGTCGAGAGTTGGTGCTGTCACATGACAAAAAAGGAAAAAGAAAAAGACATAAATAATGTTATTTTATTTGAATGTTATCATGATTGAGCGTTATTTCGCTTCAATCGGATTTCAATTGAATATTTTTCAATTAAACGTTGTTTGTTAAAAAATAATTTCTATTGAAGGTGGATTCAAAAAGCTTCTATATAGCACAATCACCCCATCCGTGAGTAATTTCAATGGTGATGAGGAGGAAGAAGAAGAAGATGACGTATTGGGAGGTCATGATTGTAGTGCTGAAAGGAAGTGGTGGGCAATGGACGTGAAAGTTGAAATGAGGAACTGATGGAGTCCTTAATCTAATCATTCAATCGACCTTAATCTAATCATTTGAACAACGATAATTCAATCTAATCTAGTGGAAGACTCTAAGTGTAACCTACTCTGATTTGATCAATTGATCTTTGTTTAAGCTAATCTATCCAATGAAGTTTCAACCGATCATCTCTGCTCCTTTTTGTGATATGATCTACTTTGATCATATCTTATCAAATCTAATCAAACCTTACGGGTGCATTAGTGGGTAAACCTATACTAATCTGATCTGATACAACTTAGTTTACTCTGATCAAATCAATGTAATCATTTGATCTAATCTCACCTCGAGTAATTCTGGAGGATGCTGGATGATGCTGAGACAGCACCAAATGTCTGGACGGATGGAAGGAATGGAGGAAGGAAAAAAGATATGACAGAGTAAAGGAAGGAAGGAAGGAATAATTTGAGGTATGTTGCGAGTTATTTTATAGACTGGTTGCTTCATCGATCGAGAAGCTTGAAAGCTTCAAGGTGGGCAGGTGAAAGTGAGAAGGACAATCGACCAAGATTGATTTTAACCTGAACTCGCGATCGATGGGACGCCAGAAATTGAAAAAACACTTCAGGAATTTCGTGTGCATAGGTAAGAAGGACTTTTAGAGTTTTTAAAATCGGCGCTATAAAAATGAGATTTCATTAGATTAGATTAGATTAGATTAGATTAGATTAGATTAGATTAGATTAGATTGGATTATGTACCTCTGGTTGTGTGTTAGCATGTATGGCTGTTTTGATCGCTCAATACTGTTATTATTTAAAAATAATTTTTAATTAATTAGTTGAAATTAGTTTTTTTAATTAATTTAAATAAGTTAAAGTTTTAAAAGATTTAAATTCGAATTAATGGTAGTTTCGAAGGTTTTGAGAGGTTTCCGAATCCTCCGCCATTTCTCAATTGAAATAAAAAGTGATAGGAACGCTAAATCGGCTTAAGGTGAATTCACGATCAATGAAGACGGGATGAATTAAACTAAAAAAACCGAACAAAGTAACTTAAAATATTAAAATATTAAAGACACTCCTTTCGAGTTGCTAGCATACGTACGATTATGTTATTAGTATTTTTTGAATGGCCTTTTCATCCTATATAATAATAAAAGGAAAAATAATGTGAAATAAGGTGGCAAAGAATAGTTATGTAGCCGTTGGTGGACGACTTGATTGCAGTGCCCCCCATTTCATACTAGGCGACAGCGGATTTGGGCTAGTATTACTCTTGTTCCAGTTGAACAAACAAACAAACAAAGAATTTGGCACGACCCACAAACAAAAAAACAAAGAATTTAGCGCGCACCAACGAGCGGTTGTTTCGGCATTCTAGTGGTGCATTTTTGAATGAGCATTGAAGAAGACAATTTTGCCAATGTCTCGGCACGCTTGCCCTTCCAGCGTGATGGCGGCCTAGCCTAGCCTAGCCTAGCCGAATGACATTGCTTTAAATTCATCGCATTGAACACTTTTGTGAATTTAAAAAAAAGAATTTTGAAAAAAATTGCTTCGGTAAACGATTTCGAAGACGGCTTTATTTTTTTTTCAAAAAAGCCACACGTCGGAGACGTTGGCCAGACTGCCACGTAATATATAATAATGAAGAATTTTAATTTAAAGTTGTCACCAAAGGTACAATTATTCTGAATTAAAATTTTAGCTTCTTTGAATAGTTTTTCCATGCCGTATATAACAAGAAATAGTTAAAATAAACATTTGAGTCGCATGATGGCGTTGTGAAGGTAAGAAAGAAGGAAGGACGGAGTGATTTTGAGAAAGGGTATTAGCGGCAATAAGAAAAAGGAGTGATAGAGATTGTGATATTGAAAAATGAATGAAGTGAATTACTTTGACGAGTAGTGAAGATGATGATGATGGTAATAATAATAAAGATATAGCAGAACGAAATTTCTTCAACCTTATCGCATTTTACACTTTGGTGAGTGAAAAAAAAAACAAAATGTAATGATCACTTTGGTAATGGATTTCAAAGAGCGATTTATTTAAAAAAAAGCTCTACAAGCTTCGGCGACGTTGGAGAGAGTGTGACGTAATATATAATAATAAATGACTTTCTTTTGAAGTTGTTAGAAAATGTAGGATTATGTTGAATTGAGTTTATAGAATGGCCTTTCATGCCATATATATATACTATATATAGTAGAAAAAATTAATGTAAAATAAAGATTCGAATGGCTTAATTGCGGTGTGAAGGTAAAAAGGAGTGGCAAAGATCGTGATTTTGAAAAATGAAATGAATGAAGTAAATGACTTTGACGAGTGATGATGATGATGATAATAATTATAATAATAATAATAATAATAATAATAAAACAAACGAAAGCTTTTTTTATAGCGCTCGTGATAATTGGGTGGCTCTGAAAAGAGCCGTTTGTATGAGTGTGAGGTTGGTATTTCGACACGCCGAAAAGAAAGGCATCAAGAGTCGAGCGTGCTCACTGACTAGCGGCGGCTTGACTGCCTCCTCCGCTCGAAGCGGTCTTCTTGGGCAAAAGAACGGCTTGAATGTTGGGCAAAACTCCTCCTTGAGCGATCGTCACGCCCGAAAGCAACTTGTTCAATTCTTCGAAGAAAGGAAGTTGTGTGTCAGTTGCAGTAATTTATTTGAAAGGAAACAATTATACAATAATCAATGAACCAATGAGAACAACGCATGAACCAATGAGAACAACGCATGAACCAATGAGAACAACGCATGAACCACTGAGAACAACGCATGAACCAATGAGAACAACGAATGTACATTTACAGCCAAACCTCCATCTCAAAAAGTTAGAATCATAAATTGTTTGCGATGTTTTTAATATGTTTATTTCAGTACCACTATCTCACCATTATGTGAAAATACTCTCAATAATAACAATTAATATTATTATTATAGTTTTTTTTACTTTGTTTTTTTTAAATTGTTTGTTTGTTTTTTATTGATTGTTCAAAATTATTATTATTCAATAATAGATCATTTTTTTGAATTTTTTCGAAGATTCTCTATATTATTCCCTGTCTTCTTCCACCTCTTCTTCTTCCTCCTCCTTTTTTTCCTCCTCCTCTTCTTCCTCCTCCTCTTCTTCTTCCTCTTCTTATTCCTCCTCTTCTTCTTTTTCCTCCTCTTTCTTTTCCTCTTTTTCCTCCTTCTTTTATCCTCCTTCTTCTCTTTTTTTTGTTTCGTCTTTTTTTTCTTTTTAAATTTCATTTTCCATCACTCTTCACCACTTCCAGG
>OX387258.1:2046089-2161089 GCA_947562095.1 Branchellion lobata | reverse complement strand
GGTGCCATGGAAATATTGTGGCGAAAAGGAAAAAGTTGGAAGTTTTTATACAAATGTCTAGAAAAAGAGTCCCATTCAGACTTGGAGGACAAGGCAGATTTGATGAAGTCAATGAGAAAGGAAGAATGCTTAGAGTAGAGAAGACTTCTATAGGATGATAACTCTTTCTGCCATTTGTTCCATAAGGCGGTAGAACGATCTGCCGATAGTCGTTCGAGCTTCCGAACAGCCCTTGTGGCAGAAAAGCAGTGGCCTTCAAACCAAGGAGCCTTAGAAGAAGAAAGGCGGAAGAGGAAGTCTTTGTAAGGAGAACAGCATCAAGACTCTCAAGAAGGAAATCATTGAAGATTGTTAGAAGAAGATTTGGATCAAAGAAGGTGGACCAGAGAAAGAATGAGAGAGACTTTATAAAAAAAACATTAATAATGATAATAAAAAAAATAATATTAATAATAAAAACAATAAAACGAAAAAAAAAGTGAAATAAGGTTGCCAAGAATATTTATGTAGCCGATGGTGTATGACTTGATCGCAATGGCCCTCATTTCCAAAGAAGCAATAGCCGATTCGGACTAGTGAGATAACATTACTCGTCTTTGAATTTTTTCTCTCTAATTTATCCTGCCTTATTCCTTTTTGTTTCATTAGTTCCACTTGAACAAACAAACAAAAAATTTGGCACGACCCACCGAGCGGTTGTTTCGGCATTCTAGTGGTGCATTTTGAAATGAGCATCGATGATAATTTGCCAATGTTTCGGCACCCTTGCTTTTCGGCATGTTCCAGAAAAGTCTGTCTGGACAGACTGTCACGTAATATAAAATATTAAAGACACTCCTTTCGAGTTGCTAGCATACGTACGATTATGTTATTATAATTTTTTGAATGGCCTTTTCATCCCATATAATAATAAAACGAAAAATAAGGTGGCAAAGAATAGTTATGTAGCCGTTGGTGGACAACTTGATTGCAGTGCCCCCCATTTCATACTAGGCGACAGCGGATTTGGGCTAGTATTACTCTTGTTCCAGTTGAACAAATAAAGAAAGAATTTGGCACGATCCACAAACAAAAAAACAAAGAATTTAGCGCGCACCATCGAGCGGTTGTTTAGGCATTCTAGTGGTGCATTTTTGAATGAGCATTGAAGAAGACATTTTTGGCAATGTCTCGGCACGCTTGCCTTTGCAGCGTGATGGCGGCCTAGCCTAGCCTAGCCTAGCCGAATGACATTGCTTTAAATTCATCGCATTGAACACTTTTGTGAATTTTAAAAAAAGAATTTCGAAAAAAATCGCCTCGGTAAACGATTTCGAAGACGGCTTTATTTTTTTTTCAAAAAAGCCAAACGTCGGAGACGTTGGCCAGACTGCCACGTAATATATAATAATGAAGAATTTTAATTTAAAGTTGTCACCAAGGGTACAATTATTCTGAATTAAAATTTTAGCTTCCTCGAATAGTTTTTCCATGCCGTATATAACAAGAAATAGTTAAAATAAACATTTGAGTCGCATGATGGCGTTGTGAAGGTAAGAAAGAAGGAAGGAAGGACGGAGTGATTTTGAGAAAGGGTATTAGCGGCAATAAGAAAAAGGAGTGATAGAGATTGTGATATTGAAAAATGAATGAAGTGAATTACTTTGACGAGTAGTGAAGATGATGATGGTAATAATAATAGATATAGCAGAACGAAATTTCTTCAACCTTATCGCATTTGACACTTTGGTGAGTGAAAAAAAAAACAAAATGTAATGATCACTTTGGTAATGGATTTCAAAGAGCGATTTATTTAAAAAAAAGCTCTACAAGCTTCGGCGACGTTGGAGAGAGTGTGACGTAATATATAACAATAAATGACTTTCTTTTGAAGTCGTTAGAAAATGTAGGATTATGTTGAATTGAGTTTATAGAATGGTCTTTCATGCCATATACTATATATAGTAGAAAAAATTAATGTAAAATAAAGATTCGAATGGCTTAATTGCGGTGTGAAGGTAAAAAGGAGTGGCAAAGATTGTGATTCTGAAAAATGAAATGAATGAAGTAAATGACTTTGACGAGTGATGATGATGATGATAATAATAATTATAATAATAATAATAATAATATTATTATTATTAATAAAACAAACGAAAGCTTTTTTTATAGCGTTCGTGATAATTGGGTGGCTCTGAAAAGAGCCGTTTGTATGAGTATGAGGTTGGTATTTCGACACGCCGAAAAGAAAGGCATCAAGAGTGGAGCGCGCTCACTGACTAGCGGCGGCTTGACTGCCTCCTCCGCTCGAAGCGGTCTTCTTGGGCAAAAGAACGGCTTGAATGTTGGGCAAAACTCCTCCTTGAGCGATCGTCACGCCCGAAAGCAACTTGTTCAATTCTTCGTCATTTCTGATGGCCAGCTGCAAGTGGCGCGGAATGATTCTGGTCTTTTTGTTATCCCTGGCGGCGTTGCCGGCCAATTCGAGTACCTCAGCCGCCAAATATTCCATCACGGCGGCCAAGTAGACCGGAGCACCGGCTCCGATTCTTTCGGCGTAGTTGCCCTTGCGAAGAAGTCTGTGGATACGACCGACCGGGAATTGAAGTCCTGCGCGACTGGACCTGGTCTTTGACTTTCCCTTAACCTTGCCTCCTTTGCCTCTGCCCGACATGATATTGAATAGGGTTGATGACAGGAACGATCAAGAGATAAAAAATTCTGTTGAAAATGAGCCAAATTTTGCTTTTGGAGCGCATTTTATAGCCCATCGCTTTAGTCGAGTTGCCATGAGTCGATAAAGCACGTGATAGCGCAGTGTGCAACGATTGGTGGATCTAGATTGGTCGACTCTGCTAGACGTGTATATATAAAGGCGTTCGATGCGCGCTCGTAACATTCTAGATTCTTCTCGAATATTCTGCCGTTATAGTAGCAAAGTGTCAGCCGTATGCCTCCCAAACCAGCCAGTAAGGGTGCCAAAAAGGCCGCCAGCAAAGCCAAAGCCGTCCGAAATGCCGACAAGAAGCACAAAAAGAGGAGAAAGGAGTCCTACTTCATCTACATCTACAAGGTGCTCAAGCAAGTGCACCCCGACACCGGCATTAGCGGCAAAGCCATGTCCATCATGAATTCCTTCGTAAACGACATCTTTGAGCGCATCGCCGCCGAAGCGTCCAGACTGGCGCACTACAACAAGCGTTCCACCATCACGTCTAGGGAAATTCAAACGGCCGTTCGACTTCTCTTGCCCGGTGAGCTGGCGAAGCACGCTGTGAGCGAAGGTACCAAGGCCGTCACCAAGTACACTAGCTCCAAGTGAATACTACAACCACAACCTATTCACTTTTTCACTCACCCACTCACTCTCTCAAAAAGGCTCTTTTCAGAGCCACCAAATCTTAAAAGACGAACAAATGGCCACTTTTGTCATGTATTTCCTTCATCTTATTTGCACGCATTCGCTTTTTAAAAAATAATACAAATGAAATTATCGAAGACTTGATTTTATTTTATAAAATACAACCTTTTCACTTTCACTCACTCACTCTCAAAAAGGCTCTTTTCAGGGCCACCAAAACACAAAAGACGAACAAATGGCCACTTTTGTTATATATTTTCTTCATCTTATTTGCACGCACTGGCTTCTTTAAAAAAAAAGTTAATACGAATGAATGCTGCATCAATTAAGGACTTATTTTAAATTCAATAGAATACAACTTGTGTACTTTTTTTCGGCGCGTGCCAACTAAATCGAGAATAAATTGAAGTACTTATTTACATTATAAGGCTTTATTTTATCATTATTATTATTATTATTATTATTATGAATAAATTGAAGTACTTATTCACAATATAAGCCTTTATATTATTGTTATTAATAATTTTATTATTATTATTATTATTATTATTATTATTATTATTATTATTATTATTATTATTATTATTATTATTATTATTATTATTATTATTATTATTATTATTATTATTATCATCATCATTATCATTCGAATGTCATCAATACTTTTCAATAAATAGAAAAAGGAATAGGAAGACACACGTACATGCCATGCTATGCTTGGTATAGATATTATAAAATGAAGGCTTACAAATTTTTTTTAATATAAACATTTTTATATAAAAAAAAAAAACGAAACGAACGAAAGATGACTTCTTTTAGAACGTTTAAGGAATTGGTGGTCCTGAAAAGGACCGTTTGTTGAGTTTGCCATTGGCTTTTGAATGGTGCCAAAAGCATAAATGACCATTATAATACCAATCAACCTCCGAAACCGTACAGAGTTCTACCCTGTCTCTTGAGGGCGTAAACCACGTCCATGGCCGTGACGGTCTTCCTCTTGGCGTGCTCGGTGTACGTTACGGCGTCCCTAATGACGTTTTCGAGAAAGACCTTCAGTACGCCGCGAGTTTCTTCGTAAATGAGACCGGAGATTCTCTTGACGCCACCTCTTCTTGCCAGACGACGAATGGCGGGCTTGGTGATGCCCTGGATGTTATCCCTCAGTACTTTTCTGTGACGCTTGGCGCCTCCCTTTCCCAATCCCTTGCCTCCTTTGCCTCTTCCAGACATATTTTTAAAGAAAGTTTAGAGGACGGCGATGAAAATAATTAGGTGAGAGCAGCTTTATAGAGGCAATCGGGCCTCTCGCTCATTTATTTATACGCCAGGCGGCTAGAGTCGGTGTCGAAATGCACGAAGCTTATTGGCTGAATTTCATTCAGTTCGACACGATACATTGAAAAACTTTGATTTTTAGCTTATTATCGAGTAATTTGATTTCATCAAAGTGCAATATATTGGGGCAATCATATCGAAAAGTTAAACTCAACATTTTCTACTTTTTATCTTTTTTTATTCGCACCTAAACGATAAAAAGTTTCAAATTGCTACATCAACTCGTCCATTAGAACTTTTTAATCGACCAAAATTGAAATGATTTGTTCATGTTACGTTTTTTGGTACATTCGAAAGATATTCGGAACAAATGTAACTTATTGTTAGCCAAAAATGCCTCACTTTAGCAACTTTTAAATGTTCTTTCGAAAAGTTTCTAGTCAACGCGGACCAATAGGAGCGAAGCTGCCTGAGTCACAAAGTGTATATAAATATGGCAACGCAGGCCGGCGGCTCATTACTATCTAAATTTGAGCTTCTCCCCATCCATTTTTAGTATCGTATTAATATCGCAATGGCTCGTACCAAGCAAACTGCCAGAAAGTCGACGGGTGGAAAAGCACCCAGAAAGCAGTTGGCCACCAAGGCGGCCAGAAAAAGTGCTCCTGCCACCGGTGGAGTCAAAAAGCCGCACAGGTATAGACCCGGTACGGTGGCGCTGAGAGAAATTAGGCGTTACCAAAAGAGTACCGAGTTGCTGATCAGGAAGCTGCCCTTCCAGCGACTTGTGAGAGAAATCGCGCAAGACTTCAAGACCGACTTGCGTTTCCAGAGTTCGGCCGTGATGGCTCTTCAAGAGGCTAGCGAGGCTTACCTGGTGGGTCTGTTCGAGGACACCAACTTGTGTGCCATTCACGCCAAGAGGGTCACCATCATGCCCAAGGACATTCAGTTGGCGAGGAGGATCAGAGGCGAGCGTGCTTAAAAGCATCTTTAAAAGCGTGCTCTTTTAAAAAACAAAAGGCTCTTTTCAGAGCCACCAATTTTCAAAAATGTCTAAAAAAGGCTTCTTGCTTCGTTATTATTTATACTACTACTACTACTACTACTATTTTTTTGGTATTACTGATATTGTAGTTGTAGCGGTACTTGTTGGTACCGCTCTTGCGTCTGTTTCTGCAATCGCTTAATCAACAGGTATTTGATTGATTTATTTTTTCGGATAATCCTTCAAATTTTAAGAATAACTAACAATTTTTTCTTTCGAGGTTCGAGTTGAAGTTGAAGGAGGAGGAGAAGAAGAAGAAGAAGAAGAAGAAGAAGAAGAAGAAGAAGAAGAAGAAGAAGAAGAAGAAGAAATAAAAGCAATTAATAAAGAACCCATTGTTTCGCTTTTTTTTTTAATTAAAGGAAAAGTTTATTTTTCCATAAGCAATTATAAAGATGTTGCTCTTTTGCTAATAAAAGATCCATTTTGTCATTTTGATGAGTGCATTAATATACAATCAATTCTCTAAAGCTAAGCAAAGTATGCAGTTTGTCTTTCTATAGGTCTCATTATAAACATTCCTCAAAAAGTGTCTTTGTTACCAACACTCCCAAGGGCTTCAAAGTATGCAATTTGTCTTACTATAGGTCTGATTATGAACATTCCTCAAAAAGCGTCTTTGTTACCAACATACCCAAGGCCTTCACGAAACAAAGACAAAAAGTAAGATTGGCGGCAATAGAGTAGAGGCACAGTTGCATTGTGCACGTTTAGCATAATTATTCATTTTCTTTTTCTTCCTTCCATACACACACACACACACAAACATTAAACTGCAGTCAATCATCTTCTTTGTTTGCATTTGAATTTAATAAAGGCTTCCAATCCAGCAAAGCCCTACGTTCGAATCATTCACTTTTTTTATACACTTTATTCACACAAATGCTCAAAAGGTAGAAAAGCATGGCGAATAATCGATCTAAAAGAAAATCAGTACGTGATTGCAATCACAAACTGAAATCAAATCAATGAGCCTTAAGAATTCAGACTTGAGTTCATGTAATCAAATCGCATGTAATAACTATTGACAACATTTTGTTCACTTCATTACTTTTTTCTTGCCTCTTGCCTCCACTTTTACAATTTACGTATTTACAAAAAATCTCTCTGGAAAGGGCATTCTCTTACAATGCCTTCCAACACTTGCTGACTCTTGTCTAAAAAACTGGCGAAAGACATCTATCTGTAGCCGATGGTGGATGACTTGATCGCAATGGCCCTCATTTCCAACGAAGCAATAGCCGATTCGGACTAGTGAGATAACACTACTCGTCTTTGAATTTTTTCTCTCTAATTTATCCTGCCTTATTCCTTTTTGTTTCATTTGTTCCACTTGAACAAACAAACAAAAAATTTGGCACGACCCACCGAGCGATTGTTTCGGCATTCTAGTGGTGCATTTTGAAATGAGCATCGATGATAATTTGCCAATGTTTCGGCACCCTTGCTTTTCGGCATGTTCGCAGAAAAGTCTGTCTGGACAGACTGTCACGTAATATAAAATATTAAAGACACTCCTTTCGAGTTGCTAGCATACGTACGATTATGTTTTTAGTATTTTTTGAATGGCCTTTTCATCCCATATAATAATAAAAGGAAAAATAATGTGAAATAAGGTGGCAAAGAATAGTTATGTAGCCGTTGGTGGACGACTTGATTGCAGTGCCCCCCATTTCATACTAGGCGACAGCGGATTTGGGCTAGTATTACTCTTGTTCCAGTCGAACAAACAAACAAAGAATTTGGCACGACCCACAAACAAAAAAACAAAGAATTTAGCGCGCACCATCGAGCGGTTGTTTCGGCATTCTAGTGGTGCATTTTTGAATGAGCATTGAAGAAGACATTTTTGGCAATGTCTCGGCACGCTTGCCTTTGCAGCGTGATGGCGGCCTAGCCTAGCCTAGCCGAATGACATTGCTTTAAATTCATCGCATTGAACACTTTTGTGAATTTAAAAAAAAGAATTTTGAAAAAAATTGCTTCGGTAAACGATTTCGAAGACCGCTTTATTTTTTTATCAAAAAAGCCAAACGTCGGAGACGTTGGCCAGACTGCCACGTAATATAAAATAATGAAGAATTTTAATTTAAAGTTGTCACCAAAGGTACAATTATTCTGAATTAAAATTTTAGCTTCTTTGAATAGTTTTTCCATGCCGTATATAACAAGAAATAGTTAAAATAAACATTTGAGTCGCATGATGGCGTTGTGAAGGTAAGAAAGAAGGAAGGACGGAGTGATTTTGAGAAAGGGTATTAGCGGCAATAAGAAAAAGGAGTGATAGAGATTGTGATATTGAAAAATGAATGAAGTGAATTACTTTGACGAGTAGTGAAGATGATGATGATGATGGTAATAATAATAAAGATATAGTAGAAGGAAATTTCTTCAACCTTATCGCATTTGACACTTTGGTGAGTGAAAAAAAAAACAAAATGTAATGATCACTTTGGTAATGGATTTCAAAGAGCGATTTATTTAAAAAAAAGCTCTACAAGCTTCGGCGACGTTGGAGAGAGTGTGACGTAATATATAACAATAAATGACTTTCTTTTGAAGTCGTTAGAAAACGTAGGATTATGTTGAATTGAGTTTATAGAATGGTCTTTCATGCCATATACTATATATAGTAGAAAAAATTAATGTAAAATAAAGATTCGAATGGCTTAATTGCGGTGTGAAGGTAAAAAGGAGTGGCAAAGATTGTGATTCTGAAAAATGAAATGAATGAAGTAAATGACTTTGACGAGTGATGATGATGATAATAATAATAATTATAAAAATAATAATAATAATAATAATAATATTATTATTATTAAAAAAACAAACGAAAGCTTTTTTTATAGCGTTCGTGATAATTGGGTGGCTCTGAAAAGAGCCGTTTGTATGAGTGTGAGGTTGGTATTTCGACACGCCGAAAAGAAAGGCATCAAGAGTCGAGCGCGCTCACTGACTAGCGGCGGCTTGACTGCCTCCTCCGCTCGAAGCGGTCTTCTTGGGCAAAAGAACGGCTTGAATGTTGGGCAAAACTCCTCCTTGAGCGATCGTCACGCCCGAAAGCAACTTGTTCAATTCTTCGTCGTTTCTGATGGCCAGCTGCAAGTGGCGCGGAATGATTCTGGTCTTTTTGTTATCCCTGGCGGCGTTGCCGGCCAATTCGAGCACCTCAGCCGCCAAATATTCCATCACGGCGGCCAAGTAGACCGGAGCACCGGCTCCGATTCTTTCGGCGTAGTTGCCCTTGCGAAGAAGTCTGTGGATACGACCGACCGGGAATTGAAGTCCTGCGCGACTGGACCTGGTCTTTGACTTTCCCTTAACCTTGCCTCCTTTGCCTCTGCCCGACATGATATTGAATAGGGTTGATGATAGGAACGATCGATAGATATAAAATTCTGTTGAAAATGAGCCAAGTTTTTCTTTTGGAGCGCATTTTATAGCCCATCGCTTTAGTCGAGTTGCCATGAGTCGAAATAGCACGTGATAGCGCAGAGTGCAACGATTGGTGGATCTAGATTGGTCGACTCTGCTAGACGTGTATATATAAAGGCGTTCGATGCGCGCTCGTAACATTCTAGATTCTTCTCGAATATTCAGGCGTTATAGTAGCAAATTTTCAGCCGTATGCCTCCCAAACCAGCCAGTAAGGGTGCCAAAAAGGCCGCCAGCAAAGCCAAAGCCGTCCGAAATGCCGACAAGAAGCACAAAAAAAGGAGAAAGGAGTCCTACTTCATCTACATCTACAAGGTGCTCAAGCAAGTGCATCCCGACACCGGCATTAGCGGCAAAGCCATGTCCATCATGAATTCCTTCGTGAACGACATCTTTGAGCGCATCGCCGCCGAAGCTTCCAGACTGGCGCACTACAACAAGCGTTCCACCATCACGTCTAGGGAAATTCAAACGGCCGTTCGACTTCTCTTGCCCGGTGAGCTGGCGAAGCACGCTGTGAGCGAAGGTACCAAGGCCGTCACCAAGTACACTAGCTCCAAGTGAATACTACAACCACAACCTATTCACTTTTTCACTCACCCACTCACTCTCAAAAAGGCTCTTTTCAGAGCCACCAAATCTTAAAAGACGAACAAATGGCAACTTTTGTCATATATTTCCTTTATCTTTTTTGCACGCATTCGCTTTTTAAAAAAAAAGTTAATACGAATGAATGCTGCCTCAATTAAGGACTTATTTTAAATTCAATAGAATACAACTTGTGTACTTTTTTTTGACGCGTGCCAACTAAATCGAGAATAAATTGAAGTACTTATTTACATTATAATGCTTTATTTTATCATTATTATTATTTTTATTATTATTATTATTATTAATAAATTGAAGTACTTATTCACAATATAAGCCTTTATATTATTGTTATTAATAATTTTATTATTATTATTATTATTATTATTATTATTATTATTATTATTATTATTATTATTATTATCATCATCATCATCATCATCATTATCATTCGAATGTCATCAATACTTTTCAATAAATAGAAAAAGGAATAGGAAGACACACGTACGTGCCATGCTATGCTTGGTATAGATATTATAAAATGAAGGCTTACAAATTTTTTTTAATATAAACATTTTTATATAAAAAAAAAAACGAAACGAAAGATGACTTCTTTTAGAACGTTTAAGGAATTGGTGGTCCTGAAAAGGACCGTTTGTTGAGTTTGCCATTGGCTTTTGAATGGTGCCAAAAGCATAAATGACCATTATAATAACAATCAACCTCCGAAACCGTACAGAGTTCTACCCTGTCTCTTGAGGGCGTAAACCACGTCCATGGCCGTGACGGTCTTCCTCTTGGCGTGCTCGGTGTACGTTACGGCGTCCCTAATGACGTTTTCGAGAAAGACCTTCAGTACGCCGCGAGTTTCTTCGTAAATGAGACCGGAGATTCTCTTGACGCCACCTCTTCTTGCCAGACGACGAATGGCGGGCTTGGTGATGCCCTGGATGTTATCCCTCAGTACTTTTCTGTGACGCTTGGCGCCTCCCTTTCCCAATCCCTTGCCTCCTTTGCCTCTTCCAGACATATTTTTAAAGAAAGTTTAGAGCACGACGGCGGATACAACTAAGTGAGAGCAGCTTTATAGAAGCAATCGGGCCTTTCGCTCACCAATTTATACGCCAGGCGGCTAGAGTCGGTGTCGAAATACACGAAGCTTATTGGCTGAATTTCATTCAGTTCGCACGATACATTGAAAAACTTTGATTTTTAGCCTATTATCGAGTAATTTGATTTCATCAAAGTGCAATATATTGGGGCAATCATATCGAAAAGTTAAACTTAACATTTTCTACTTTTTATCTTTTTTTATTCGCACCTAAACGATAAAAAGTTTCAAATTGCTACATCAACTCGTCCATTAGAACCTTTTAATCGACCAAAATTGAAATGATTTGTTCATGTTACCTTTTTTGGTACATTCGAAAGATATTCGGAACAAATGTAACTTATTGTGAGCCAAAAATGCCTCACTTTAGCAACTTTTAAATGTTCTTTCGAAAAGTTTCTAGTCAATAGCGGACCAATAGGAGCGAAGCTGCCTGAGTCACAAAGTGTATATAAATATGGCAACGCAGGCCGGCGGCTCATTACTATCTAAATTTGTGCTTCTCCCCATTCATTTTTACTATCGTATTAATATTGCAATGGCTCGTACCAAGCAAACTGCCAGAAAGTCGACGGGTGGAAAAGCACCCAGAAAGCAGTTGGCCACCAAGGCGGCCAGAAAAAGTGCTCCTGCCACCGGTGGAGTCAAAAAGCCGCACAGGTATAGACCCGGTACGGTGGCGCTGAGAGAAATTAGGCGTTACCAAAAGAGTACCGAGTTGCTGATCAGGAAGCTGCCCTTCCAGCGACTTGTGAGAGAAATCGCGCAAGACTTCAAGACCGACTTGCGTTTCCAGAGTTCGGCCGTGATGGCTCTTCAAGAGGCTAGCGAGGCTTACCTGGTGGGTCTGTTCGAGGACACCAACTTGTGTGCCATTCACGCCAAGAGGGTCACCATCATGCCCAAGGACATTCAGTTGGCGAGGAGGATCAGAGGCGAGCGTGCTTAAAAGCATCTTTAAAAGCGTGCTCTTTTAAAAAACAAAAGGCTCTTTTCAGAGCCACCAATTTTCAAAAATGTCTAAAAAAGGCTTCTTGCTTCGTTATTATTTATACTACTACTACTACTACTACTACTATTATTGTGGTATTACTGATATTGTAGTTGTAGCGGTACTTGTTGGTACCGCTCTTGTGTCTGTTTCTGCAATTGCTTAATCAACAGGTATTTGATCGATTTATTTTTTCGGATAATCCTTTAAATTTTAAGAATAACTAACAATTTTTTCTTTCGAGGTTCGAGTTGAAGTTGGTGAAGGAGAAGGAGAAGAAGAAGAAGAAGAATAAGAAAGAAAAAAGAAGAAGAAGAATTAAAAGCAATTAATAAAGAACCCATTTTTTCGCTTTTTTTTTTAATTAAAAGAAAAATTTATTTTTCATTAAGCAATTATAAAGATGTTGCTCTTTTGCTAATAAAAGATCCATTTTGTCATTTTGATGAGTGCATTAATATACAATCAATTCTCTAAAGCTAAGCAAAGTATGCAGTTTGTCTTTCTATAGGTCTCATTATAAACATTCCTCAAAAAGTGTCTTTGTTACCAACACTCCCAAGGGCTTCAAAGTATGCAATTTGTCTTACTATAGGTCTGATTATGAACATTCCTCAAAAAGCGTCTTTGTTACCAACATACCCAAGGCCTTCACGAAACAAAGACAAAAAGTAAGATTGGCGGCAATAGAGTAGAGGCACGGTTGCATTGTGTACGTTTAGCATAATTATTCATTTTCTTTTTCCTCCTTCCATACACACACACACACACAAACATTAAACTGCAGTCAATCATCTTCTTTGTTTGCATTTGAATTTAATGAAGGCTTCCAATCCAGCAAAGCCCTACGTTCGAATCATTCACTTTTTTTATACACTTTATTCACACAAATGCTCAAAAGGTAGAAAAGTATGGCGAAGAATCCATCTAAAAGAAAATCAGTACGTGATTGCAATCACAAACTGAAATCAAATCAATGAGCCTTAAGAATTCAGACTTGAGTTCATGAAATCAAATCGCATGTAATAACTATTGACAACATTTTGTTCACTTCATTACTTTTTTCTTGCCTCTTGCCTCCACTTTTTCAATTTACGTATTTACAAAAAATCTTTCTGGAAAGGGCATTCTCTTACAATGCCTTCCAACACTTGCTGACTCTTTTGTCTACAAAAGTGGCGAAGGACATCTATCGGTAGCCGATGGTGGATGACTTGATCGCAATGGCCCTCATTTCCAAAGAAGCAATAGCCGATTCGGACTAGTGAGATAACATTACTCGTCTTTGAATTT
The DNA here is from genome assembly GCA_947562095.1 of Branchellion lobata. Classification (NCBI taxonomy): domain Eukaryota; kingdom Metazoa; phylum Annelida; class Clitellata; order Hirudinida; family Piscicolidae; genus Branchellion; species Branchellion lobata. The sequence continues at coordinate 2,148,008 of OX387258.1, read as the reverse complement.
TTTCTCTCTAATTTATCCTGCCTTATTCCTTTTTGTTTCATTAGTTCCACTTGAACAAACAAACAAAGAATTTAGCACGACCCACCGAGCGGTTGTTTCGGCATTCTAGTGGTGCATTTTGAAATGAGCATCGATGATAATTTGCCAATGTTTCGGCACCCTTGCTTTTCGGCATGTTCGCAGAAAAGTCTGTCTGGACAGACTGTCACGTAATATAAAATATTAAAGACACTCCTTTCGAGTTGCTAGCATACGTACGATTATGTTATTAGTATTTTTTGAATGGCTTTTTCATCCCATATAATAATAAAACGAAAAATAATGTGAAATAAGGTGGCAAAGAATAGTTATGTAGCCGTTGGTGGACGACTTGATTGCAGTGCCCCCCATTTCATACTAGGCGACAGCGGATTTGGGCTAGTATTACTCTTGTTCCAGTTGAACAAATGAACAAAGAATTTGGCACGACCCACAAACAAAAAAACAAAGAGTTTAGCGCGCACCATTGAGCGGTTGTTTCGGTATTCTAGTGGTGCATTTTTGAATGAGCATTGAAGAAGCCATTTTTGGCAATGTCTCGGCACGCTTGCCTTTGCAGCGTGATGGCGGCCTAGCCTAGCCTAGCCTAGCCTAGCCGAATGACATTGCTTTAAATTCATCGCATTGAACACTTTTGTGAATTTAAAAAAAAGAATTTCGAAAAAAATCGCCTCGGTAAACGATTTCGAAGACCGCTTTATTTTTTTTTCAAAAAAGCCACACGTCGGAGACGTTGGCCAGACTGCCACGTAATATATAATAATGAAGAATTTTAATTTAAAGTAGTCACCTAACGTACAATTATTCTGAATTAAAATTTTAGCTTCTTTGAATAGTTTTTCCATGGCGTATATAACAAGAAATAGTTAAAATAAACATTTGAGTGGCATGATGGCGTTGTGAAGGTAAGAAAGAAGGAAGGAAGGAGTGATTTTGAGAAAGGGTATTAGCGGCAATAAGAAAAAGGAGTGATAGAGATTGTGATTTTGAAAAATGAATGAAGTGAATTACTTTGACGAGTAGTGAAGATGATGATGGTAATAATAATAATAATATAGCAGAATGAAATTGCTTCAACCTTGTCGCATTTTACACTTTGAAGAGTGAAAAAAAACAAAATGTAATGATCACTTTGGTAATGGATTTCAAGAGCGATTTATCTAAAAAAAGCTCTACAAGCTTCGACGACGTTGGAGAGAGTGTGACGTAATATATAATAATAAATGACTTTCTTTTGAAGTCGTTAGAAAACGTAGGATTATGTTGAATTGAGTTTATAGAATGGCCTTTCATGCCATATACTATATATAGTAGAAAAAATTAATGTAAAATAAAGATTCGAATGGCTTAATTGCGGTGTGAAGGTAAAAAGGAGTGGCAAAGATTGTGATTTTGAAAAATGAAATGAATGAAGTAAATGACTTTGACGAGTGATGATGATGATAATAATAATAATAATAATAATAATAATAATAATAATAATAATAATAATAATAATAATAATAATAATATTATTAATAAAACAAACGAAAGCTTTTTTTATAGCGTTCGTGATAATTGGGTGGCTCTGAAAAGAGCCGTTTGTATGAGTGTGAGGTTGGTATTTCGACACGCCGAAAAGAAAGGCATCAAGAGTGGAGCGCGCTCACTGACTAGCGGCGGCTTGACTGCCTCCTCCGCTCGAAGCGGTCTTCTTGGGCAAAAGAACGGCTTGAATGTTGGGCAAAACTCCTCCTTGAGCGATCGTCACGCCCGAAAGCAACTTGTTCAATTCTTCGTCATTTCTGATGGCCAGCTGCAAGTGGCGCGGAATGATTCTGGTCTTTTTGTTATCCCTGGCGGCGTTGCCGGCCAATTCGAGCACTTCAGCCGCCAAATATTCCATCACGGCGGCCAAGTAGACCGGAGCACCGGCTCCGATTCTTTCGGCGTAGTTGCCCTTGCGAAGAAGTCTGTGGATACGACCGACCGGGAATTGAAGTCCTGCGCGACTAGACCTGGTCTTTGACTTTCCCTTAACCTTGCCTCCTTTGCCTCTGCCCGACATGATATTGAATAGGGTTGATGATAAGAACGATAAAGAGAAAATTCTGTTGAAAATCAGCCAAATTTTGCTTTTGGAGCGCCTTTTATAGCCCATCGCTTTAGTCGAGTTGCCATGAGTCGAAATAGCACGTGATAGCGCAGAGTGCAACGATTGGTGGATTTAGATTGGTCGACTCTGCTAGACGTGTATATATAAAGGCGTTCGATGCGCGCTCGTAACATTCTAGATTGTTCTCGAATATTCTGACGTTATAGTAGCAAATTTTCAGCCGTATGCCTCCCAAACCAGCCAGTAAGGGTGCCAAAAAGGCCGCCAGCAAAGCCAAAGCCGTCCGAAATGCCGACAAGAAACACAAAAAGAGGAGAAAGGAGTCCTACTTCATCTACATCTACAAGGTGCTCAAGCAAGTGCACCCCGACACCGGCATTAGCGGCAAAGCCATGTCCATCATGAATTCCTTCGTGAACGACATCTTTGAGCGCATCGCCGCCGAAGCGTCCAGACTGGCGCACTACAACAAGCGTTCCACCATCACGTCTAGGGAAATTCAAACGGCCGTTCGACTTCTCTTGCCCGGTGAGCTGGCGAAGCACGCTGTGAGCGAAGGTACCAAGGCCGTCACCAAGTACACTAGCTCCAAGTGAATACTACAACCACAACCTATTCACTTTTTCACTCACCCACTCACTCTCAAAAAGGCTCTTTTCAGAGCCACCAAATCTTAAAAGACGAACAAATGGCCACTTTTGTCATATATTTCCTTCATCTTATTTGCACGCATTCGCTTTTTAAAAAATAATACAAATGAAATTATCGAAGACTTTATTTTATTTTATAAAATACAACCTTTTCACTTTCACTCACACTCCCACACTCTCAAAAAGGCTCTTTTCAGATCCACCAAATCACAAAAGACGAACAAATGGCCACTTTTGTCATATATTTCCTTTATCTTTTTTGCACGCATTCGCTTTTTAAAAAAATAATACAAATGAAATTATCAATGACCGAAGACTCGATTTTATTTAATAAAACACAACCTTTTCACTTTCACCCACTCACTCACTCATTCTCAAAAAGGCTCTTTTCAGAGCCACCAAATCACAAAAGACGAATAAATGGCCACTTTTGTCATATATTTCCTTCATCTTATTTGCACGCACTGGCTTCTTTAAAAAAAAAGTTAATACGAATGAATGCTGCATCAATTAAGGACTTATTTTAAATTCAATAGAATACAACTTGTGTACTTTTTTTTAGCGCGTGCCACCTATATATAGAATAAATTGAAGTACTTATTTACATAATAAGCCTTTATTTTATTATTTTTATTATTATTATTTATAATAATAATATTATTATTATTATTATTATTATTATTATTATTATTATTATTATTATTATTATTATCATCATCATCATCATCATCATCATCATCATCATCATTCGAATTCCAACGTCGAATGTCATCAATACTTTTCAATAAATAGAAAAAGGAATAGGAAGACACACGTACATACCATGCTAAGCTTGGTATAGATATTATAAAATGAAGGCTTACAAATTTTTTTTAATATAAACATTTTTATATAAAAAAAAAAAAAAACGAAACGAAAGATGACCTCTTTTAGTACGTTTAAGGAATTGGTGGTCCTGAAAAGGACCGTTTGTTGAGTTTGCCATTGGCTTTTGAATGGTGCCAAAAGCATAAATGACCATTATAATACCAATCAACCTCCGAAACCGTACAGAGTTCTACCCTGTCTCTTGAGGGCGTAAACCACGTCCATGGCCGTGACGGTCTTCCTCTTGGCGTGCTCGGTGTACGTTACGGCGTCCCTAATGACGTTTTCGAGAAAGACCTTCAGTACGCCGCGAGTTTCTTCGTAAATGAGACCGGAGATTCTCTTGACGCCACCTCTTCTTGCCAGACGACGAATGGCGGGCTTGGTGATGCCCTGGATGTTATCCCTCAGTACTTTTCTGTGACGCTTGGCGCCTCCCTTTCCCAATCCCTTGCCTCCTTTGCCTCTTCCAGACATATTTTTAAAGAAAGTTTAGAGCACGACAACGGATACAATCATAGATAAAGAGCAGCACTATAGAGGCAATCGGGCCTCTCGCTCACTTATTTATACGCCAGGCGGCTAGAGTCGGTGCCGAAATGCACGAAGCTTATTGGCTGAATTTCATTCAGTTCGCACGATACATTGAAAAACTTTGATTTTTAGCTTATTATCGAGTAATTTGATTTCATCAAAGTGCAATATATTGGGGCAATCATATCGAAAAGTTAAACTCAACATTTTCTACTTTTTATCTTTTTTTATTCGCACCTAAACGATAAAAAGTTTCAAATTGCTACATCAACTCGTCCATTAGAACCTTTTAATCGACCAAAATTGAAATGATTTGTTCATGTTACCTTTTTTGGTACATTCGAAAAATATTCGGAACAAATGTAACTTATTGTGAGCCAAAAATGCCTCACTTTAGCAACTTTTAAATGTTCTTTCGAAAAGTTTCTAGTCAACGCGGACCAATAGGAGCGAAGCTGCCTGAGTCACAAAGTGTATATAAATATGGCAACGCAGGCCGGCGGCTCATTACTATCTAAATTTGAGCTTTTACCTTATTCAATTTTAGTATCGTATTAATATCGCAATGGCTCGTACCAAGCAAACTGCCAGAAAGTCGACGGGTGGAAAAGCACCCAGAAAGCAGTTGGCCACCAAGGCGGCCAGAAAAAGTGCTCCTGCCACCGGTGGAGTCAAAAAGCCGCACAGGTATAGACCCGGTACGGTGGCGCTGAGAGAAATTAGGCGTTACCAAAAGAGTACCGAGTTGCTGATCAGGAAGCTGCCCTTCCAGCGACTTGTGAGAGAAATCGCGCAAGACTTCAAGACCGACTTGCGTTTCCAGAGTTCGGCCGTGATGGCTCTTCAAGAGGCTAGCGAGGCTTACCTGGTGGGTCTGTTCGAGGACACCAACTTGTGTGCCATTCACGCCAAGAGGGTCACCATCATGCCCAAGGACATTCAGTTGGCGAGGAGGATCAGAGGCGAGCGTGCTTAAAAGCATCTTTAAAAGCGTGCTCTTTTAAAAAACAAAAGGCTCTTTTCAGAGCCACCAATTTTCAAAAATGTCTAAAAAAGGCTTCTTGCTTCGTTATTATTTATACTACTACTACTACTACTACTACTACTATTATTTTGGTATTACTGATATTGTAGTTGTAGCGGTACTTGTTGGTACCGCTCTTGTGTCTGTTTCTGCAATCGCTTAATCAACAGGTATTTGATTTATTTATTTTTTCGGATAATCCTTCAAATTTTAAGAATAACTAACAATTTTTTCTTTCGAGGTTCGAGTTGAAGTTGGAGAAGGAGGAGGAGGAGGAGAAGAAGAAGAAGAAGAAGAAGAAGAAGAAGAAGAAGAAGAAGAAGAAGAAGAAGAAGAAGAAGAAGAAGAAGAAGAAAGAAAAAAGAAGAAGAAGAAGAAATAAAAGCAATTAATTAAGAACCCATTTTTTCGCTTTTTTTTTTAATTAAAAGAAAAATTTATTTTTCATTAAGCAATTATAAAGATGTTGCTCTTTTGCTAATAAAAGATCCATTTTGTCATTTTGATGAGTGCATTAATATACAATCAATTCTCTAAAGCTAAGCAAAGTATGCAATTTGTCTTACTATATGTCCGATTATGAACATTCTTCAAAAAGCGTCTTTGTTACCAACACACCCAAGGGCTTCACGAAACAAAGACAACAAGTAAGATTGGCGGCAATAGAGTAGAGGCACGCTTGCATTGTGCACGTTTAGCATAATTATTCATTTTCTTTTTCCTCCTTCCATACACACACACACACAATCATTAAACTGCAGTCAATCATCTTCTTTGTTTGCATTTGAATTTAATAAAGGCTTCCAATCCAGCAAAGCCCTACGTTCGAATCATTCACTTTTTTTATACACTTTATTCACACAAATGCTCAAAAGGTAGAAAAGCATGGCGAATAATCGATCTAAAAGAAAATCAGTACTTGATTGCAATCACAAACTGAAATCAAATCAATGAGCCTTAAGAATTCAGACTTGAGTTCATGAAATCAAATCGCATGTAATAACTATTGACAACATTTTGTTCACTTCATTACTTTTTTCTTGCCTCTTGCCTCCACTTTTTCAATTTACGTATTTACAAAAAATCTCTCTAGAAAGGGCATTCTCTTACAATGCTTTCCAACACTTGCTGACTCTTGTCTAAAAAACTGGCGAAAGACATCTATCTGTAGCCGATGGTGGATGACTTGATCGCAATGGCCCTCATTTCCAACGAAGCAATAGCCGATTCGCACTAGTGAGATAACATTACTCGTCTTTGAATTTTTTCTCTCTAATTGATCCTGCCTTATTCCTTTTTGTTTCATTAGTTCCACTTGAACAAACAAACAAAGAATTTGGCACGACCCACCGAGCGGTTGTTTCGGCATTCTAGTGGTGCATTTTGAAATGAGCATCGATGATAATTTGCCAATGTTTCGGCACCCTTGCTTTTCGGCATGTTCGCAGAAAAGTCTGTCTGGACGGATTGTCACGTAATATAAAATATTAAAGACACTCCTTTCGAGTTGCTAGCATACGTACGATTATGTTATTAGTATTTTTTGAATGGCCTTTTCATCCCATATAATAATAAAACGAAAAATAAGGTGGCAAAGAATATTTATGTAGCCGTTGGAGGACGACTTGATTGCAGTGCCCCCCATTTCATACTAGGCGACAGCGGATTTGGGCTAGTATTACTCTTGTTCCAGTTGAACAAATGAACAAAGAATTTGGCACGACCCACAAACAAAAAAACAAAGAGTTTAGCGCGCACCATTGAGCGGTTGTTTCGGCATTCTAGTGGTGCATTTTTGAATGAGCATTGAAGAAGACATTTTTGGCAATGTCTCGGCACGCTTGCCTTTGCAGCGTGATGGCGGCCTAGCCTAGCCTAGCCTAGCCGAATGACATTGCTTTAAATTCATCGCATTGAACACTTTTGTGAATTTTAAAAAAAGAATTTTGAAAAAAATTGCCTCGGTAAACGATTTCGAAGACCGCTTTATTTTTTATTCAAAAAAGCCAAACGTCGGAGACGTTGGCCAGACTGCCACGTAATATATAATAATGAAGAATTTTAATTTAAAGTTGTCACCAAACGTACAATTATTCTGAATTAAAATTTTAGCTTCTTTGAATAGTTTTTCCATGGCGTATATAACAAGAAATAGTTAAAATAAACATTTGAGTGGCATGATGGCGTTGTGAAGGTAAGAAAGAAGGAAGGAAGGACGGAGTGATTTTGAGAAAGGGCATTGGCGGCAATAAGAAAAAGGAGTGATAGAGATTGTGATATTGAAAAATGAATAAAGTGAATTACTTTGACGAGTAGTGAAGATGGTAATAATAATAATGATATAGCAGAACGAAATTTCTTCAACCTTATCGCATTTTACACTTTGGTGAGTGAAAAAAAAAACAAAATGTAATGATCACTTTGGTAATGGATTTCAAAGAGCGATTTATTTAAAAAAAAGCTCTACAAGCTTCGGCGACGTTGGAGAGAGTGTGACGTAATATATAATAATAAATGACTTTCTTTTGAAGTTGTTAGAAAATGTAGGATTATGTTGAATTGAGTTTATAGAATGGCCTTTCATGCCATATATATATACTATATATAGTAGAAAAAATTAATGTAAAATAAAGATTCGAATGGCTTAATTGCGGTGTGAAGGTAAAAAGGAGTGGCAAAGATTGTGATTTTGAAAAATGAAATGAATGAAGTAAATGACTTTGACGAGTGATGATGATGATAATAATAATAAAAATTATAATAATAATAATAATAATAATATTATTATTATTATTAATAAAACAAACGAAAGCTTTTTTTATAGCGTTCGTGATAATTGGGTGGCTCTGAAAAGAGCCGTTTGTATGAGTGTGAGGTTGGTATTTCGACACGCCGAAAAGAAAGGCATCAAGAGTGGAGCGCGCTCACTGACTAGCGGCGGCTTGACTGCCTCCTCCGCTCGAAGCGGTCTTCTTGGGCAAAAGAACGGCTTGAATGTTGGGCAAAACTCCTCCTTGAGCGATCGTCACGCCCGAAAGCAACTTGTTCAATTCTTCGTCATTTCTGATGGCCAGCTGCAAGTGGCGCGGAATGATTCTGGTCTTTTTGTTATCCCTGGCGGCGTTGCCGGCCAATTCGAGCACTTCAGCCGCCAAATATTCCATCACGGCGGCCAAGTAGACCGGAGCACCGGCTCCGATTCTTTCGGCGTAGTTGCCCTTGCGAAGAAGTCTGTGGATACGACCGACCGGGAATTGAAGTCCTGCGCGACTAGACCTGGTCTTTGACTTTCCCTTAACCTTGCCTCCTTTGCCTCTGCCCGACATGATATTGAATAGGGTTGATGATAGGAACGATAAAGAGAAAATTCTGTTGAAAATCAGCCAAATTTTGCTTTTGGAGCGCATTTTATAGCCCATCGCTTTAGTCGAGTTGCCATGAGTCGAAATAGCACGTGATAGCGCAGAGTGCAACGATTGGTGGATTTAGATTGGTCGACTCTGCTAGACGTGTATATATAAAGGCGTTCGATGCGCGCTCGAAACATTCTAGATTGTTCTCGAATATTCTGACGTTATAGTAGCAAATTTTCAGCCGTATGCCTCCCAAACCAGCCAGTAAGGGTGCCAAAAAGGCCGCCAGCAAAGCCAAAGCCGTCCGAAATGCCGACAAGAAACACAAAAAGAGGAGAAAGGAGTCCTACTTCATCTACATCTACAAGGTGCTCAAGCAAGTGCACCCCGACACCGGCATTAGCGGCAAAGCCATGTCCATCATGAATTCCTTCGTGAACGACATCTTTGAGCGCATCGCCGCCGAAGCGTCCAGACTGGCGCACTACAACAAGCGTTCCACCATCACGTCTAGGGAAATTCAAACGGCCGTTCGACTTCTCTTGCCCGGTGAGCTGGCGAAGCACGCTGTGAGCGAAGGTACCAAGGCCGTCACCAAGTACACTAGCTCCAAGTGAATACTACAACCACAACCTATTCACTTTTTCACTCACCCACCCACTCTCTCAAAAAGGCTCTTTTCAGAGCCACCAAATCTTAAAAGACGAACAAATGGCCACTTTTGTCATATATTTCCTTCATCTTATTTGCACGCATTCGCTTTTTAAAAAATAATACAAATGAAATTATCGAAGACTTGATTTTATTTTATAAAATATAACCTTTTCACTTTCACTCACTCACTCACTCACTCTCAAAAAGGCTCTTTTCAGAGCCACCTAATCACAAAAGACGAACAAATGGCCACTTTTGTCATATATTTTCTTCATCTTATTTGCACGCACTGGCTTCTTTAAAAAAAAAGTTAATACGAATGAATGCTGCCTCAATTAAGGACTTATTTTAAATTCAATAGAATACAACTTGTGTACTTTTTTTTGGCGCCTGCCAACTATATCGAGAATAAATTGAAGTACTTATTTACATTATAAGCCTTTATTTTATCATTATTATTATTTTTATTATTATTATTATTATTATGAATAAATTGAAGTACTTATTCACAATATAAGCCTTTATATTATTGTTATTAATAATTTTATTATTATTATTATTATTATTATTATTATTATTATTATTATTATTATTATCATCATCATCATCATCATTATCATCATCATTATCATTCGAATGTCATCAATACTTTTCAATAAATTGAAAAAGGAATAGGAAGACACACGTACATGCCATGCTATGCTTGGTATAGATATTATAAAATGAAGGCTTACAAATTTTTTAATATAAACATTTTTATATAAACAAAAAAAAAAACGAAACGAAACGAATGATGACTTCTTTTAGAACGTTTAAGGAATTGGTGGTCCTGAAAAGGACCGTTTGTTGAGTTTGCCATTGGCTTTTGAATGGTGCCAAAAGCATAAATGACCATTATAATACCAATCAACCTCCGAAACCGTACAGAGTTCTACCCTGTCTCTTGAGGGCGTAAACCACGTCCATGGCCGTGACGGTCTTCCTCTTGGCGTGCTCGGTGTACGTTACGGCGTCCCTAATGACGTTTTCGAGAAAGACCTTCAGTACGCCGCGAGTTTCTTCGTAAATGAGACCGGAGATTCTCTTGACGCCTCCTCTTCTTGCCAGACGACGAATGGCGGGCTTGGTGATGCCCTGGATGTTATCCCTCAGTACTTTTCTGTGACGCTTGGCGCCTCCCTTTCCCAATCCCTTGCCTCCTTTGCCTCTTCCAGACATATTTTTAAAGAAAGTTTAGAGCACGACGACGGAAACAATTAAGTGAGAGCAGCTTTATAAAGGGAATCGGGCCTCTCGCTCACTTATTTATACGCCAGGCGGCTAGAGTCGGTGTCGAAATGCACGAAGCTTATTGGCTGAATTTCATTCAGTTCGCACGATACATTGAAAAACATTGATTTTTAGCCTATTATCGAGTAATTTGATTTCATCAAAGTGCAATATATTGGGGCAATCATATCGAAAAGTTAAACTCAACATTTTCTACTTTTTATCTTTTTTTATTCGCACCTAAACGATAAAAAGTTTCAAATTGCTACATCAACTCGTCCAGTAGAACCTTTTAATCGACCAAAATTGAAATGATTTGTTCATGTTACCTTTTTTGGTACATTCGAAAGATATTCGGAACAAATGTAACTTATTGTGAGCCAAAAATGCCTCACTTTAGCAACTTTTAAATGTTCTTTCGAAAAGTTTCTAGTCAACGCGGACCAATAGGAGCGAAGCTGCCTGAGTCACAAAGTGTATATAAATATGGCAACGCAGGCCGGCGCCTCATTTCTATCTAAATTTGAACTTCTACTTTATTCAATTTTAGTATCGTATCAATATTGCAATGGCTCGTACCAAGCAAACTGCCAGAAAGTCGACGGGTGGAAAAGCACCCAGAAAGCAGTTGGCCACCAAGGCGGCCAGAAAAAGTGCTCCTGCCACCGGTGGAGTCAAAAAGCCGCACAGGTATAGACCCGGTACGGTGGCGCTGAGAGAAATTAGGCGTTACCAAAAGAGTACCGAGTTGCTGATCAGGAAGCTGCCCTTCCAGCGACTTGTGAGAGAAATCGCGCAAGACTTCAAGACCGACTTGCGTTTCCAGAGTTCGGCCGTGATGGCTCTTCAAGAGGCTAGCGAGGCTTACCTGGTGGGTCTGTTCGAGGACACCAACTTGTGTGCCATTCACGCCAAGAGGGTCACCATCATGCCCAAGGACATTCAGTTGGCGAGGAGGATCAGAGGCGAGCGTGCTTAAAAGCATCTTTAAAAGCGTGCTCTTTTAAAAAACAAAAGGCTCTTTTCAGAGCCACCAATTTTCAAAAATGTCTAAAAAAGGCTTCTTGCTTCGTTATTATTTATACTACTACTACTACTACTATTATTGTGGTATTACTGATATTGTAGTTGTAGCAGTACTTGTTGGTACCGCTCCAGCGTCTGTTTCTGCAATCGCTTAATCAACAGGTATTTGATTAATTTATTTTTTCGGATAATCCTTCAAATTTTAAGAATAACTAACAATTTTTTCTTTTGAGGTTCGAGTTGAAGTTGAAGAAGGAGGAGGAGAAGAAGAAGAAGAAGAAGAAGAAGAAGAAGAAGAAGAAGAAGAAGAAGAAGAAGAAGAAGAAGAAGAAGAAGAAGAAGAAGAAAGAAAAAAGAAGAAGAAGAAGAAATAAAAGCAATTAATTAAGAACCCATTTTTTCGCTTTTTTTTTTAATTAAAAGAAAAATTTATTTTTCATTAAGCAATTATAAAGATGTTGCTCTTTTGCTAATAAAAGATCCATTTTGTCATTTTGATGAGTGCATTAATATACAATCAATTCTCTAAAGCTAAGCAAAGTATGCAATTTGTCTTACTATATGTCCGATTATGAACATTCTTCAAAAAGCGTCTTTGTTACCAACACACCCAAGGGCTTCACGAAACAAAGACAACAAGTAAGATTGGCGGCAATAGAGTAGAGGCACGCTTGCATTGTGCACGTTTAGCATAATTATTCATTTTCTTTTTCCTCCTTCCATACACACACACACACAATCATTAAACTGCAGTCAATCATCTTCTTTGTTTGCATTTGAATTTAATAAAGGCTTCCAATCCAGCAAAGCCCTACGTTCGAATCATTCACTTTTTTTATACACTTTATTCACACAAATGCTCAAAAGGTAGAAAAGCATGGCGAATAATCGATCTAAAAGAAAATCAGTACTTGATTGCAATCACAAACTGAAATCAAATCAATGAGCCTTAAGAATTCAGACTTGAGTTCATGAAATCAAATCGCATGTAATAACTATTGACAACATTTTGTTCACTTCATTACTTTTTTCTTGCCTCTTGCCTCCACTTTTTCAATTTACGTATTTACAAAAAATCTCTCTAGAAAGGGCATTCTCTTACAATGCTTTCCAACACTTGCTGACTCTTGTCTAAAAAACTGGCGAAAGACATCTATCTGTAGCCGATGGTGGATGACTTGATCGCAATGGCCCTCATTTCCAACGAAGCAATAGCCGATTCGCACTAGTGAGATAACATTACTCGTCTTTGAATTTTTTCTCTCTAATTGATCCTGCCTTATTCCTTTTTGTTTCATTAGTTCCACTTGAACAAACAAACAAAGAATTTGGCACGACCCACCGAGCGGTTGTTTCGGCATTCTAGTGGTGCATTTTGAAATGAGCATCGATGATAATTTGCCAATGTTTCGGCACCCTTGCTTTTCGGCATGTTCGCAGAAAAGTCTGTCTGGACGGATTGTCACGTAATATAAAATATTAAAGACACTCCTTTCGAGTTGCTAGCATACGTACGATTATGTTATTAGTATTTTTTGAATGGCCTTTTCATCCCATATAATAATAAAACGAAAAATAAGGTGGCAAAGAATATTTATGTAGCCGTTGGAGGACGACTTGATTGCAGTGCCCCCCATTTCATACTAGGCGACAGCGGATTTGGGCTAGTATTACTCTTGTTCCAGTTGAACAAATGAACAAAGAATTTGGCACGACCCACAAACAAAAAAACAAAGAGTTTAGCGCGCACCATTGAGCGGTTGTTTCGGCATTCTAGTGGTGCATTTTTGAATGAGCATTGAAGAAGACATTTTTGGCAATGTCTCGGCACGCTTGCCTTTGCAGCGTGATGGCGGCCTAGCCTAGCCTAGCCTAGCCGAATGACATTGCTTTAAATTCATCGCATTGAACACTTTTGTGAATTTTAAAAAAAGAATTTTGAAAAAAATTGCCTCGGTAAACGATTTCGAAGACCGCTTTATTTTTTATTCAAAAAAGCCAAACGTCGGAGACGTTGGCCAGACTGCCACGTAATATATAATAATGAAGAATTTTAATTTAAAGTTGTCACCAAACGTACAATTATTCTGAATTAAAATTTTAGCTTCTTTGAATAGTTTTTCCATGGCGTATATAACAAGAAATAGTTAAAATAAACATTTGAGTGGCATGATGGCGTTGTGAAGGTAAGAAAGAAGGAAGGAAGGACGGAGTGATTTTGAGAAAGGGCATTGGCGGCAATAAGAAAAAGGAGTGATAGAGATTGTGATATTGAAAAATGAATAAAGTGAATTACTTTGACGAGTAGTGAAGATGGTAATAATAATAATGATATAGCAGAACGAAATTTCTTCAACCTTATCGCATTTTACACTTTGGTGAGTGAAAAAAAAAACAAAATGTAATGATCACTTTGGTAATGGATTTCAAAGAGCGATTTATTTAAAAAAAAGCTCTACAAGCTTCGGCGACGTTGGAGAGAGTGTGACGTAATATATAATAATAAATGACTTTCTTTTGAAGTTGTTAGAAAATGTAGGATTATGTTGAATTGAGTTTATAGAATGGCCTTTCATGCCATATATATATACTATATATAGTAGAAAAAATTAATGTAAAATAAAGATTCGAATGGCTTAATTGCGGTGTGAAGGTAAAAAGGAGTGGCAAAGATTGTGATTTTGAAAAATGAAATGAATGAAGTAAATGACTTTGACGAGTGATGATGATGATAATAATAATAAAAATTATAATAATAATATTATTATTATTATTAATAAAACAAACGAAAGCTTTTTTTATAGCGTTCGTGATAATTGGGTGGCTCTGAAAAGAGCCGTTTGTATGAGTGTGAGGTTGGTATTTCGACACGCCGAAAAGAAAGGCATCAAGAGTGGAGCGCGCTCACTGACTAGCGGCGGCTTGACTGCCTCCTCCGCTCGAAGCGGTCTTCTTGGGCAAAAGAACGGCTTGAATGTTGGGCAAAACTCCTCCTTGAGCGATCGTCACGCCCGAAAGCAACTTGTTCAATTCTTCGTCATTTCTGATGGCCAGCTGCAAGTGGCGCGGAATGATTCTGGTCTTTTTGTTATCCCTGGCGGCGTTGCCGGCCAATTCGAGCACTTCAGCCGCCAAATATTCCATCACGGCGGCCAAGTAGACCGGAGCACCGGCTCCGATTCTTTCGGCGTAGTTGCCCTTGCGAAGAAGTCTGTGGATACGACCGACCGGGAATTGAAGTCCTGCGCGACTAGACCTGGTCTTTGACTTTCCCTTAACCTTGCCTCCTTTGCCTCTGCCCGACATGATATTGAATAGGGTTGATGATAGGAACGATAAAGAGAAAATTCTGTTGAAAATCAGCCAAATTTTGCTTTTGGAGCGCATTTTATAGCCCATCGCTTTAGTCGAGTTGCCATGAGTCGAAATAGCACGTGATAGCGCAGAGTGCAACGATTGGTGGATTTAGATTGGTCGACTCTGCTAGACGTGTATATATAAAGGCGTTCGATGCGCGCTCGAAACATTCTAGATTGTTCTCGAATATTCTGACGTTATAGTAGCAAATTTTCAGCCGTATGCCTCCCAAACCAGCCAGTAAGGGTGCCAAAAAGGCCGCCAGCAAAGCCAAAGCCGTCCGAAATGCCGACAAGAAACACAAAAAGAGGAGAAAGGAGTCCTACTTCATCTACATCTACAAGGTGCTCAAGCAAGTGCACCCCGACACCGGCATTAGCGGCAAAGCCATGTCCATCATGAATTCCTTCGTGAACGACATCTTTGAGCGCATCGCCGCCGAAGCGTCCAGACTGGCGCACTACAACAAGCGTTCCACCATCACGTCTAGGGAAATTCAAACGGCCGTTCGACTTCTCTTGCCCGGTGAGCTGGCGAAGCACGCTGTGAGCGAAGGTACCAAGGCCGTCACCAAGTACACTAGCTCCAAGTGAATACTACAACCACAACCTATTCACTTTTTCACTCACCCACCCACTCTCTCAAAAAGGCTCTTTTCAGAGCCACCAAATCTTAAAAGACGAACAAATGGCCACTTTTGTCATATATTTCCTTCATCTTATTTGCACGCATTCGCTTTTTAAAAAATAATACAAATGAAATTATCGAAGACTTGATTTTATTTTATAAAATATAACCTTTTCACTTTCACTCACTCACTCACTCACTCTCAAAAAGGCTCTTTTCAGAGCCACCTAATCACAAAAGACGAACAAATGGCCACTTTTGTCATATATTTTCTTCATCTTATTTGCACGCACTGGCTTCTTTAAAAAAAAAGTTAATACGAATGAATGCTGCCTCAATTAAGGACTTATTTTAAATTCAATAGAATACAACTTGTGTACTTTTTTTTGGCGCCTGCCAACTATATCGAGAATAAATTGAAGTACTTATTTACATTATAAGCCTTTATTTTATCATTATTATTATTTTTATTATTATTATTATTATTATGAATAAATTGAAGTACTTATTCACAATATAAGCCTTTATATTATTGTTATTAATAATTTTATTATTATTATTATTAT
The DNA here is from genome assembly GCA_947562095.1 of Branchellion lobata. Classification (NCBI taxonomy): domain Eukaryota; kingdom Metazoa; phylum Annelida; class Clitellata; order Hirudinida; family Piscicolidae; genus Branchellion; species Branchellion lobata. The sequence continues at coordinate 2,131,947 of OX387258.1, read as the reverse complement.
TATTATTATTATTATTATTATCATCATCATCATCATTATCATTCGAATGTCATCAATACTTTTCAATAAATTGAAAAAGGAATAGGAAGACACACGTACATGCCATGCTATGCTTGGTATAGATATTATAAAATGAAGGCTTACAAATTTTTTTTAATATAAACATTTTTATATAAACAAAAAAAAAAACGAAACGAAACGAATGATGACTTCTTTTAGAACGTTTAAGGAATTGGTGGTCCTGAAAAGGACCGTTTGTTGAGTTTGCCATTTGCTTTTGAATGGTGCCAAAAGCATAAATGACCATTATAATACCAATCAACCTCCGAAACCGTACAGAGTTCTACCCTGTCTCTTGAGGGCGTAAACCACGTCCATGGCCGTGACGGTCTTCCTCTTGGCGTGCTCGGTGTACGTTACGGCGTCCCTAATGACGTTTTCGAGAAAGACCTTCAGTACGCCGCGAGTTTCTTCGTAAATGAGACCGGAGATTCTCTTGACGCCACCTCTTCTTGCCAGACGACGAATGGCGGGCTTGGTGATGCCCTGGATGTTATCCCTCAGTACTTTTCTGTGACGCTTGGCGCCTCCCTTTCCCAATCCCTTGCCTCCTTTGCCTCTTCCAGACATATTTTTAAAGAAAGTTTAGAGCACGACGACGGAAACAATTAAGTGAGAGCAGCTTTATAAAGGGAATCGGGCCTCTCGCTCACTTATTTATACGCCAGGCGGCTAGAGTCGGTGTCGAAATGCACGAAGCTTATTGGCTGAATTTCATTCAGTTCGCACGATACATTGAAAAACATTGATTTTTAGCCTATTATCGAGTAATTTGATTTCATCAAAGTGCAATATATTGGGGCAATCATATCGAAAAGTTAAACTCAACATTTTCTACTTTTTATCTTTTTTTATTCGCACCTAAACGATAAAAAGTTTCAAATTGCTACATCAACTCGTCCAGTAGAACCTTTTAATCGACCAAAATTGAAATGATTTGTTCATGTTACCTTTTTTGGTACATTCGAAAGATATTCGGAACAAATGTAACTTATTGTGAGTCAAAAATGCCTCACTTTAGCAACTTTTAAATGTTCTTTCGAAAAGTTTCTAGTCAATGCGGACCAATAGGAGCGAAGCTGCCTGAGTCACAAAGTGTATATAAATATGGCAACGCAGGCCGGCGGCTCATTACTATCTAAATTTGAACTTCTACTTTATTCAATTTTAGTATCGTATTAATATTGCAATGGCTCGTACCAAGCAAACTGCCAGAAAGTCGACGGGTGGAAAAGCACCCAGAAAGCAGTTGGCCACCAAGGCGGCCAGAAAAAGTGCTCCTGCCACCGGTGGAGTCAAAAAGCCGCACAGGTATAGACCCGGTACGGTGGCGCTGAGAGAAATTAGGCGTTACCAAAAGAGTACCGAGTTGCTGATCAGAAAGCTGCCCTTCCAGCGACTTGTGAGAGAAATCGCGCAAGACTTCAAGACCGACTTGCGTTTCCAGAGTTCGGCCGTGATGGCTCTTCAAGAGGCTAGCGAGGCTTACCTGGTGGGTCTGTTCGAGGACACCAACTTGTGTGCCATTCACGCCAAGAGGGTCACCATCATGCCCAAGGACATTCAGTTGGCGAGGAGGATCAGAGGCGAGCGTGCTTAAAAGCATCTTTAAAAGCGTGCTCTTTTAAAAAACAAAAGGCTCTTTTCAGAGCCACCAATTTTCAAAAATGTCTAAAAAAGGCTTCTTGCTTCGTTATTATTTATACTACTACTACTACTACTATTATTGTGGTATTACTGATATTGTAGTTGTAGCAGTACTTGTTGGTACCGCTCCAGCGTCTGTTTCTGCAATCGCTTAATCAACAGGTATTTGATTAATTTATTTTTTCGGATAATCCTTCAAATTTTAAGAATAACTAACAATTTTTTCTTTTGAGGTTCGAGTTGAAGTTGAAGAAGGAGGAGGAGGAGGAGGAGGAGAAGAAGAAGAAGAAGAAGAAGAAGAAGAAGAAGAAGAAGAAGAAGAAGAAGAAGAAGAAGAAAGAAGAAGAAGAAATAAAAGCAATTAATTAAGAACCCATTTTTTCGCTTTTTTTTTTAATTAAAAGAAAAATTTATTTTTCATTAAGCAATTATAAAGATGTTGCTCTTTTGCTAATAAAAGATCCATTTTGTCATTTTGATGAGTGCATTAATATACAATCAATTCTCTAAAGCTAAGCAAAGTATGCAATTTGTCTTACTATATGTCCGATTATGAACATTCTTCAAAAAGCGTCTTTGTTACCAACACACCCAAGGGCTTCACGAAACAAAGACAACAAGTAAGATTGGCGGCAATAGAGTAGAGGCACGCTTGCATTGTGCACGTTTAGCATAATTATTCATTTTCTTTTTCTTCCTTCCATACACACACACACACACAAACAATAAACTGCAGTCAATCATCTTCTTTGTTTGCATTTGAATTTAATGAAGGCTTCCAATCCAGCAAAGCCCTACGTTCGAATCATTCACTTTTTTTATACACTTTATTCACACAAATGCTCAAAAGGTAGAAAAGTATGGCGAAGAATCCATCTAAAAGAAAATCAGTACGTGATTGCAATCACAAACTGAAATCAAATCAATGAGCCTTAAGAATTCAGACTTGAGTTCATGAAATCAAATCGCATGTAATAACTATTGACAACATTTTGTTCACTTCATTACTTTTTTCTTGCCTCTTGCCTCCACTTTTTCAATTTACGTATTTACAAAAAATCTTTCTGGAAAGGGCATTCTCTTACAATGCCTTCCAACACTTGCTGACTCTTTTGTCTACAAAAGTGGCGAAGGACATCTATCTGTAGCCGATGGTGGATGACTTGATCGCAATGGCCCTCATTTCCAAAGAAGCAATAGCCGATTCGGACTAGTGAGATAACATTACTCGTCTTTGAATTTTTTCTCTCTAATTTATCCTGCCTTATTCCTTTTTGTTTCATTAGTTCCACTTGAACAAACAAACAAAAAATTTGGCACGACCCACCGAGCGGTTGTTTCGGCATTCTAGTGGTGCATTTTGAAATGAGCATCGATGATAATTTGCCAATGTTTCGGCACCCTTGCTTTTCGGCATGTTCGCAGAAAAGTCTGTCTGGACGGATTGTCACGTAATATAAAATATTAAAGACACTCCTTTCGAGTTGCTAGCATACGTACGATTATGTTATTAGTATTTTTTGAATGGCCTTTTCATCCCATATAATAATAAAACGAAAAATAAGGTGGCAAAGAATATTTATGTAGCCGTTGGAGGACGACTTGATTGCAGTGCCCCCCATTTCATACTAGGCGACAGCGGATTTGGGCTAGTATTACTCTTGTTCCAGTTGAACAAATGAACAAAGAATTTGGCACGACCCACAAACAAAAAAACAAAGAGTTTAGCGCGCACCATTGAGCGGTTGTTTCGGCATTCTAGTGGTGCATTTTTGAATGAGCATTGAAGAAGACATTTTTGGCAATGTCTCGGCACGCTTGCCTTTGCAGCGTGATGGCGGCCTAGCCTAGCCTAGCCTAGCCGAATGACATTGCTTTAAATTCATCGCATTGAACACTTTTGTGAATTTTAAAAAAAGAATTTTGAAAAAAATTGCCTCGGTAAACGATTTCGAAGACCGCTTTATTTTTTATTCAAAAAAGCCAAACGTCGGAGACGTTGGCCAGACTGCCACGTAATATATAATAATGAAGAATTTTAATTTAAAGTTGTCACCAAACGTACAATTATTCTGAATTAAAATTTTAGCTTCTTTGAATAGTTTTTCCATGGCGTATATAACAAGAAATAGTTAAAATAAACATTTGAGTGGCATGATGGCGTTGTGAAGGTAAGAAAGAAGGAAGGAAGGACGGAGTGATTTTGAGAAAGGGCATTGGCGGCAATAAGAAAAAGGAGTGATAGAGATTGTGATATTGAAAAATGAATAAAGTGAATTACTTTGACGAGTAGTGAAGATGGTAATAATAATAATGATATAGCAGAACGAAATTTCTTCAACCTTATCGCATTTTACACTTTGGTGAGTGAAAAAAAAAACAAAATGTAATGATCACTTTGGTAATGGATTTCAAAGAGCGATTTATTTAAAAAAAAGCTCTACAAGCTTCGGCGACGTTGGAGAGAGTGTGACGTAATATATAATAATAAATGACTTTCTTTTGAAGTTGTTAGAAAATGTAGGATTATGTTGAATTGAGTTTATAGAATGGCCTTTCATGCCATATATATATACTATATATAGTAGAAAAAATTAATGTAAAATAAAGATTCGAATGGCTTAATTGCGGTGTGAAGGTAAAAAGGAGTGGCAAAGATTGTGATTTTGAAAAATGAAATGAATGAAGTAAATGACTTTGACGAGTGATGATGATGATAATAATAATAAAAATTATAATAATAATATTATTATTATTATTAATAAAACAAACGAAAGCTTTTTTTATAGCGTTCGTGATAATTGGGTGGCTCTGAAAAGAGCCGTTTGTATGAGTGTGAGGTTGGTATTTCGACACGCCGAAAAGAAAGGCATCAAGAGTGGAGCGCGCTCACTGACTAGCGGCGGCTTGACTGCCTCCTCCGCTCGAAGCGGTCTTCTTGGGCAAAAGAACGGCTTGAATGTTGGGCAAAACTCCTCCTTGAGCGATCGTCACGCCCGAAAGCAACTTGTTCAATTCTTCGTCATTTCTGATGGCCAGCTGCAAGTGGCGCGGAATGATTCTGGTCTTTTTGTTATCCCTGGCGGCGTTGCCGGCCAATTCGAGCACTTCAGCCGCCAAATATTCCATCACGGCGGCCAAGTAGACCGGAGCACCGGCTCCGATTCTTTCGGCGTAGTTGCCCTTGCGAAGAAGTCTGTGGATACGACCGACCGGGAATTGAAGTCCTGCGCGACTAGACCTGGTCTTTGACTTTCCCTTAACCTTGCCTCCTTTGCCTCTGCCCGACATGATATTGAATAGGGTTGATGATAGGAACGATAAAGAGAAAATTCTGTTGAAAATCAGCCAAATTTTGCTTTTGGAGCGCATTTTATAGCCCATCGCTTTAGTCGAGTTGCCATGAGTCGAAATAGCACGTGATAGCGCAGAGTGCAACGATTGGTGGATTTAGATTGGTCGACTCTGCTAGACGTGTATATATAAAGGCGTTCGATGCGCGCTCGAAACATTCTAGATTGTTCTCGAATATTCTGACGTTATAGTAGCAAATTTTCAGCCGTATGCCTCCCAAACCAGCCAGTAAGGGTGCCAAAAAGGCCGCCAGCAAAGCCAAAGCCGTCCGAAATGCCGACAAGAAACACAAAAAGAGGAGAAAGGAGTCCTACTTCATCTACATCTACAAGGTGCTCAAGCAAGTGCACCCCGACACCGGCATTAGCGGCAAAGCCATGTCCATCATGAATTCCTTCGTGAACGACATCTTTGAGCGCATCGCCGCCGAAGCGTCCAGACTGGCGCACTACAACAAGCGTTCCACCATCACGTCTAGGGAAATTCAAACGGCCGTTCGACTTCTCTTGCCCGGTGAGCTGGCGAAGCACGCTGTGAGCGAAGGTACCAAGGCCGTCACCAAGTACACTAGCTCCAAGTGAATACTACAACCACAACCTATTCACTTTTTCACTCACCCACCCACTCTCTCAAAAAGGCTCTTTTCAGAGCCACCAAATCTTAAAAGACGAACAAATGGCCACTTTTGTCATATATTTCCTTCATCTTATTTGCACGCATTCGCTTTTTAAAAAATAATACAAATGAAATTATCGAAGACTTGATTTTATTTTATAAAATATAACCTTTTCACTTTCACTCACTCACTCACTCACTCTCAAAAAGGCTCTTTTCAGAGCCACCTAATCACAAAAGACGAACAAATGGCCACTTTTGTCATATATTTTCTTCATCTTATTTGCACGCACTGGCTTCTTTAAAAAAAAAGTTAATACGAATGAATGCTGCCTCAATTAAGGACTTATTTTAAATTCAATAGAATACAACTTGTGTACTTTTTTTTGGCGCCTGCCAACTATATCGAGAATAAATTGAAGTACTTATTTACATTATAAGCCTTTATTTTATCATTATTATTATTTTTATTATTATTATTATTATTATGAATAAATTGAAGTACTTATTCACAATATAAGCCTTTATATTATTGTTATTAATAATTTTATTATTATTATTATTATTATTATTATTATTATTATTATTATTATTATCATCATCATCATCATCATTATCATCATCATTATCATTCGAATGTCATCAATACTTTTCAATAAATTGAAAAAGGAATAGGAAGACACACGTACATGCCATGCTATGCTTGGTATAGATATTATAAAATGAAGGCTTACAAATTTTTTAATATAAACATTTTTATATAAACAAAAAAAAAAACGAAACGAAACGAATGATGACTTCTTTTAGAACGTTTAAGGAATTGGTGGTCCTGAAAAGGACCGTTTGTTGAGTTTGCCATTGGCTTTTGAATGGTGCCAAAAGCATAAATGACCATTATAATACCAATCAACCTCCGAAACCGTACAGAGTTCTACCCTGTCTCTTGAGGGCGTAAACCACGTCCATGGCCGTGACGGTCTTCCTCTTGGCGTGCTCGGTGTACGTTACGGCGTCCCTAATGACGTTTTCGAGAAAGACCTTCAGTACGCCGCGAGTTTCTTCGTAAATGAGACCGGAGATTCTCTTGACGCCTCCTCTTCTTGCCAGACGACGAATGGCGGGCTTGGTGATGCCCTGGATGTTATCCCTCAGTACTTTTCTGTGACGCTTGGCGCCTCCCTTTCCCAATCCCTTGCCTCCTTTGCCTCTTCCAGACATATTTTTAAAGAAAGTTTAGAGCACGACGACGGAAACAATTAAGTGAGAGCAGCTTTATAAAGGGAATCGGGCCTCTCGCTCACTTATTTATACGCCAGGCGGCTAGAGTCGGTGTCGAAATGCACGAAGCTTATTGGCTGAATTTCATTCAGTTCGCACGATACATTGAAAAACATTGATTTTTAGCCTATTATCGAGTAATTTGATTTCATCAAAGTGCAATATATTGGGGCAATCATATCGAAAAGTTAAACTCAACATTTTCTACTTTTTATCTTTTTTTATTCGCACCTAAACGATAAAAAGTTTCAAATTGCTACATCAACTCGTCCAGTAGAACCTTTTAATCGACCAAAATTGAAATGATTTGTTCATGTTACCTTTTTTGGTACATTCGAAAGATATTCGGAACAAATGTAACTTATTGTGAGCCAAAAATGCCTCACTTTAGCAACTTTTAAATGTTCTTTCGAAAAGTTTCTAGTCAACGCGGACCAATAGGAGCGAAGCTGCCTGAGTCACAAAGTGTATATAAATATGGCAACGCAGGCCGGCGCCTCATTTCTATCTAAATTTGAACTTCTACTTTATTCAATTTTAGTATCGTATCAATATTGCAATGGCTCGTACCAAGCAAACTGCCAGAAAGTCGACGGGTGGAAAAGCACCCAGAAAGCAGTTGGCCACCAAGGCGGCCAGAAAAAGTGCTCCTGCCACCGGTGGAGTCAAAAAGCCGCACAGGTATAGACCCGGTACGGTGGCGCTGAGAGAAATTAGGCGTTACCAAAAGAGTACCGAGTTGCTGATCAGGAAGCTGCCCTTCCAGCGACTTGTGAGAGAAATCGCGCAAGACTTCAAGACCGACTTGCGTTTCCAGAGTTCGGCCGTGATGGCTCTTCAAGAGGCTAGCGAGGCTTACCTGGTGGGTCTGTTCGAGGACACCAACTTGTGTGCCATTCACGCCAAGAGGGTCACCATCATGCCCAAGGACATTCAGTTGGCGAGGAGGATCAGAGGCGAGCGTGCTTAAAAGCATCTTTAAAAGCGTGCTCTTTTAAAAAACAAAAGGCTCTTTTCAGAGCCACCAATTTTCAAAAATGTCTAAAAAAGGCTTCTTGCTTCGTTATTATTTATACTACTACTACTACTACTATTATTGTGGTATTACTGATATTGTAGTTGTAGCAGTACTTGTTGGTACCGCTCCAGCGTCTGTTTCTGCAATCGCTTAATCAACAGGTATTTGATTAATTTATTTTTTCGGATAATCCTTCAAATTTTAAGAATAACTAACAATTTTTTCTTTTGAGGTTCGAGTTGAAGTTGAAGAAGGAGGAGGAGAAGAAGAAGAAGAAGAAGAAGAAGAAGAAGAAGAAGAAGAAGAAGAAGAAGAAGAAGAAGAAGAAGAAGAAGAAGAAGAAGAAGAAAGAAAAAAGAAGAAGAAGAAGAAATAAAAGCAATTAATTAAGAACCCATTTTTTCGCTTTTTTTTTTAATTAAAAGAAAAATTTATTTTTCATTAAGCAATTATAAAGATGTTGCTCTTTTGCTAATAAAAGATCCATTTTGTCATTTTGATGAGTGCATTAATATACAATCAATTCTCTAAAGCTAAGCAAAGTATGCAATTTGTCTTACTATATGTCCGATTATGAACATTCTTCAAAAAGCGTCTTTGTTACCAACACACCCAAGGGCTTCACGAAACAAAGACAACAAGTAAGATTGGCGGCAATAGAGTAGAGGCACGCTTGCATTGTGCACGTTTAGCATAATTATTCATTTTCTTTTTCCTCCTTCCATACACACACACACACAATCATTAAACTGCAGTCAATCATCTTCTTTGTTTGCATTTGAATTTAATAAAGGCTTCCAATCCAGCAAAGCCCTACGTTCGAATCATTCACTTTTTTTATACACTTTATTCACACAAATGCTCAAAAGGTAGAAAAGCATGGCGAATAATCGATCTAAAAGAAAATCAGTACTTGATTGCAATCACAAACTGAAATCAAATCAATGAGCCTTAAGAATTCAGACTTGAGTTCATGAAATCAAATCGCATGTAATAACTATTGACAACATTTTGTTCACTTCATTACTTTTTTCTTGCCTCTTGCCTCCACTTTTTCAATTTACGTATTTACAAAAAATCTCTCTAGAAAGGGCATTCTCTTACAATGCTTTCCAACACTTGCTGACTCTTGTCTAAAAAACTGGCGAAAGACATCTATCTGTAGCCGATGGTGGATGACTTGATCGCAATGGCCCTCATTTCCAACGAAGCAATAGCCGATTCGCACTAGTGAGATAACATTACTCGTCTTTGAATTTTTTCTCTCTAATTGATCCTGCCTTATTCCTTTTTGTTTCATTAGTTCCACTTGAACAAACAAACAAAGAATTTGGCACGACCCACCGAGCGGTTGTTTCGGCATTCTAGTGGTGCATTTTGAAATGAGCATCGATGATAATTTGCCAATGTTTCGGCACCCTTGCTTTTCGGCATGTTCGCAGAAAAGTCTGTCTGGACGGATTGTCACGTAATATAAAATATTAAAGACACTCCTTTCGAGTTGCTAGCATACGTACGATTATGTTATTAGTATTTTTTGAATGGCCTTTTCATCCCATATAATAATAAAACGAAAAATAAGGTGGCAAAGAATATTTATGTAGCCGTTGGAGGACGACTTGATTGCAGTGCCCCCCATTTCATACTAGGCGACAGCGGATTTGGGCTAGTATTACTCTTGTTCCAGTTGAACAAATGAACAAAGAATTTGGCACGACCCACAAACAAAAAAACAAAGAGTTTAGCGCGCACCATTGAGCGGTTGTTTCGGCATTCTAGTGGTGCATTTTTGAATGAGCATTGAAGAAGACATTTTTGGCAATGTCTCGGCACGCTTGCCTTTGCAGCGTGATGGCGGCCTAGCCTAGCCTAGCCTAGCCGAATGACATTGCTTTAAATTCATCGCATTGAACACTTTTGTGAATTTTAAAAAAAGAATTTTGAAAAAAATTGCCTCGGTAAACGATTTCGAAGACCGCTTTATTTTTTATTCAAAAAAGCCAAACGTCGGAGACGTTGGCCAGACTGCCACGTAATATATAATAATGAAGAATTTTAATTTAAAGTTGTCACCAAACGTACAATTATTCTGAATTAAAATTTTAGCTTCTTTGAATAGTTTTTCCATGGCGTATATAACAAGAAATAGTTAAAATAAACATTTGAGTGGCATGATGGCGTTGTGAAGGTAAGAAAGAAGGAAGGAAGGACGGAGTGATTTTGAGAAAGGGCATTGGCGGCAATAAGAAAAAGGAGTGATAGAGATTGTGATATTGAAAAATGAATAAAGTGAATTACTTTGACGAGTAGTGAAGATGGTAATAATAATAATGATATAGCAGAACGAAATTTCTTCAACCTTATCGCATTTTACACTTTGGTGAGTGAAAAAAAAAACAAAATGTAATGATCACTTTGGTAATGGATTTCAAAGAGCGATTTATTTAAAAAAAAGCTCTACAAGCTTCGGCGACGTTGGAGAGAGTGTGACGTAATATATAATAATAAATGACTTTCTTTTGAAGTTGTTAGAAAATGTAGGATTATGTTGAATTGAGTTTATAGAATGGCCTTTCATGCCATATATATATACTATATATAGTAGAAAAAATTAATGTAAAATAAAGATTCGAATGGCTTAATTGCGGTGTGAAGGTAAAAAGGAGTGGCAAAGATTGTGATTTTGAAAAATGAAATGAATGAAGTAAATGACTTTGACGAGTGATGATGATGATAATAATAATAAAAATTATAATAATAATAATAATAATAATATTATTATTATTATTAATAAAACAAACGAAAGCTTTTTTTATAGCGTTCGTGATAATTGGGTGGCTCTGAAAAGAGCCGTTTGTATGAGTGTGAGGTTGGTATTTCGACACGCCGAAAAGAAAGGCATCAAGAGTGGAGCGCGCTCACTGACTAGCGGCGGCTTGACTGCCTCCTCCGCTCGAAGCGGTCTTCTTGGGCAAAAGAACGGCTTGAATGTTGGGCAAAACTCCTCCTTGAGCGATCGTCACGCCCGAAAGCAACTTGTTCAATTCTTCGTCATTTCTGATGGCCAGCTGCAAGTGGCGCGGAATGATTCTGGTCTTTTTGTTATCCCTGGCGGCGTTGCCGGCCAATTCGAGCACTTCAGCCGCCAAATATTCCATCACGGCGGCCAAGTAGACCGGAGCACCGGCTCCGATTCTTTCGGCGTAGTTGCCCTTGCGAAGAAGTCTGTGGATACGACCGACCGGGAATTGAAGTCCTGCGCGACTAGACCTGGTCTTTGACTTTCCCTTAACCTTGCCTCCTTTGCCTCTGCCCGACATGATATTGAATAGGGTTGATGATAGGAACGATAAAGAGAAAATTCTGTTGAAAATCAGCCAAATTTTGCTTTTGGAGCGCATTTTATAGCCCATCGCTTTAGTCGAGTTGCCATGAGTCGAAATAGCACGTGATAGCGCAGAGTGCAACGATTGGTGGATTTAGATTGGTCGACTCTGCTAGACGTGTATATATAAAGGCGTTCGATGCGCGCTCGAAACATTCTAGATTGTTCTCGAATATTCTGACGTTATAGTAGCAAATTTTCAGCCGTATGCCTCCCAAACCAGCCAGTAAGGGTGCCAAAAAGGCCGCCAGCAAAGCCAAAGCCGTCCGAAATGCCGACAAGAAACACAAAAAGAGGAGAAAGGAGTCCTACTTCATCTACATCTACAAGGTGCTCAAGCAAGTGCACCCCGACACCGGCATTAGCGGCAAAGCCATGTCCATCATGAATTCCTTCGTGAACGACATCTTTGAGCGCATCGCCGCCGAAGCGTCCAGACTGGCGCACTACAACAAGCGTTCCACCATCACGTCTAGGGAAATTCAAACGGCCGTTCGACTTCTCTTGCCCGGTGAGCTGGCGAAGCACGCTGTGAGCGAAGGTACCAAGGCCGTCACCAAGTACACTAGCTCCAAGTGAATACTACAACCACAACCTATTCACTTTTTCACTCACCCACCCACTCTCTCAAAAAGGCTCTTTTCAGAGCCACCAAATCTTAAAAGACGAACAAATGGCCACTTTTGTCATATATTTCCTTCATCTTATTTGCACGCATTCGCTTTTTAAAAAATAATACAAATGAAATTATCGAAGACTTGATTTTATTTTATAAAATATAACCTTTTCACTTTCACTCACTCACTCACTCACTCTCAAAAAGGCTCTTTTCAGAGCCACCTAATCACAAAAGACGAACAAATGGCCACTTTTGTCATATATTTTCTTCATCTTATTTGCACGCACTGGCTTCTTTAAAAAAAAAGTTAATACGAATGAATGCTGCCTCAATTAAGGACTTATTTTAAATTCAATAGAATACAACTTGTGTACTTTTTTTTGGCGCCTGCCAACTATATCGAGAATAAATTGAAGTACTTATTTACATTATAAGCCTTTATTTTATCATTATTATTATTTTTATTATTATTATTATTATTATGAATAAATTGAAGTACTTATTCACAATATAAGCCTTTATATTATTGTTATTAATAATTTTATTATTATTATTATTATTATTATTATTATTATTATTATCATCATCATCATCATCATCATTATCATCATCATTATCATTCGAATGTCATCAATACTTTTCAATAAATTGAAAAAGGAATAGGAAGACACACGTACATGCCATGCTATGCTTGGTATAGATATTATAAAATGAAGGCTTACAAATTTTTTAATATAAACATTTTTATATAAACAAAAAAAAAAACGAAACGAAACGAATGATGACTTCTTTTAGAACGTTTAAGGAATTGGTGGTCCTGAAAAGGACCGTTTGTTGAGTTTGCCATTGGCTTTTGAATGGTGCCAAAAGCATAAATGACCATTATAATACCAATCAACCTCCGAAACCGTACAGAGTTCTACCCTGTCTCTTGAGGGCGTAAACCACGTCCATGGCCGTGACGGTCTTCCTCTTGGCGTGCTCGGTGTACGTTACGGCGTCCCTAATGACGTTTTCGAGAAAGACCTTCAGTACGCCGCGAGTTTCTTCGTAAATGAGACCGGAGATTCTCTTGACGCCTCCTCTTCTTGCCAGACGACGAATGGCGGGCTTGGTGATGCCCTGGATGTTATCCCTCAGTACTTTTCTGTGACGCTTGGCGCCTCCCTTTCCCAATCCCTTGCCTCCTTTGCCTCTTCCAGACATATTTTTAAAGAAAGTTTAGAGCACGACGACGGAAACAATTAAGTGAGAGCAGCTTTATAAAGGGAATCGGGCCTCTCGCTCACTTATTTATACGCCAGGCGGCTAGAGTCGGTGTCGAAATGCACGAAGCTTATTGGCTGAATTTCATTCAGTTCGCACGATACATTGAAAAACTTTGATTTTTAGCCTATTATCGAGTAATTTGATTTCATCAAAGTGCAATATATTGGGGCAATCATATCGAAAAGTTAAACTCAACATTTTCTACTTTTTATCTTTTTTTATTCGCACCTAAACGATAAAAAGTTTCAAATTGCTACATCAACTCGTCCATTAGAACCTTTTAATCGACCAAAATTGAAATGATTTGTTCATGTTACCTTTTTTGGTACATTCGAAAGATATTCGGAACAAATGTAACTTATTGTGAGCCAAAAATGCCTCACTTTAGCAACTTTTAAATGTTCTTTCGAAAAGTTTCTAGTCAACGCGGACCAATAGGAGCGAAGCTGCCTGAGTCACAAAGTGTATATAAATATGGCAACGCAGGCCGGCGCCTCATTTCTATCTAAATTTGAACTTCTACTTTATTCAATTTTAGTATCGTATCAATATTGCAATGGCTCGTACCAAGCAAACTGCCAGAAAGTCGACGGGTGGAAAAGCACCCAGAAAGCAGTTGGCCACCAAGGCGGCCAGAAAAAGTGCTCCTGCCACCGGTGGAGTCAAAAAGCCGCACAGGTATAGACCCGGTACGGTGGCGCTGAGAGAAATTAGGCGTTACCAAAAGAGTACCGAGTTGCTGATCAGGAAGCTGCCCTTCCAGCGACTTGTGAGAGAAATCGCGCAAGACTTCAAGACCGACTTGCGTTTCCAGAGTTCGGCCGTGATGGCTCTTCAAGAGGCTAGCGAGGCTTACCTGGTGGGTCTGTTCGAGGACACCAACTTGTGTGCCATTCACGCCAAGAGGGTCACCATCATGCCCAAGGACATTCAGTTGGCGAGGAGGATCAGAGGCGAGCGTGCTTAAAAGCATCTTTAAAAGCGTGCTCTTTTAAAAAACAAAAGGCTCTTTTCAGAGCCACCAATTTTCAAAAATGTCTAAAAAAGGCTTCTTGCTTCGTTATTATTTATACTACTACTACTACTACTATTATTGTGGTATTACTGATATTGTAGTTGTAGCAGTACTTGTTGGTACCGCTCCAGCGTCTGTTTCTGCAATCGCTTAATCAACAGGTATTTGATTAATTTATTTTTTCGGATAATCCTTCAAATTTTAAGAATAACTAACAATTTTTTCTTTTGAGGTTCGAGTTGAAGTTGAAGAAGGAGGAGGAGAAGAAGAAGAAGAAGAAGAAGAAGAAGAAGAAGAAGAAGAAGAAGAAGAAGAAGAAGAAGAAGAAGAAGAAGAAGAAGAAGAAGAAGAAAGAAAAAAGAAGAAGAAGAAGAAATAAAAGCAATTAATTAAGAACCCATTTTTTCGCTTTTTTTTTTAATTAAAAGAAAAATTTATTTTTCATTAAGCAATTATAAAGATGTTGCTCTTTTGCTAATAAAAGATCCATTTTGTCATTTTGATGAGTGCATTAATATACAATCAATTCTCTAAAGCTAAGCAAAGTATGCAATTTGTCTTACTATATGTCCGATTATGAACATTCTTCAAAAAGCGTCTTTGTTACCAACACACCCAAGGGCTTCACGAAACAAAGACAACAAGTAAGATTGGCGGCAATAGAGTAGAGGCACGCTTGCATTGTGCACGTTTAGCATAATTATTCATTTTCTTTTTCCTCCTTCCATACACACACACACACAATCATTAAACTGCAGTCAATCATCTTCTTTGTTTGCATTTGAATTTAATAAAGGCTTCCAATCCAGCAAAGCCCTACGTTCGAATCATTCACTTTTTTTATACACTTTATTCACACAAATGCTCAAAAGGTAGAAAAGCATGGCGAATAATCGATCTAAAAGAAAATCAGTACTTGATTGCAATCACAAACTGAAATCAAATCAATGAGCCTTAAGAATTCAGACTTGAGTTCATGAAATCAAATCGCATGTAATAACTATTGACAACATTTTGTTCACTTCATTACTTTTTTCTTGCCTCTTGCCTCCACTTTTTCAATTTACGTATTTACAAAAAATCTCTCTAGAAAGGGCATTCTCTTACAATGCTTTCCAACACTTGCTGACTCTTGTCTAAAAAACTGGCGAAAGACATCTATCTGTAGCCGATGGTGGATGACTTGATCGCAATGGCCCTCATTTCCAACGAAGCAATAGCCGATTCGCACTAGTGAGATAACATTACTCGTCTTTGAATTTTTTCTCTCTAATTGATCCTGCCTTATTCCTTTTTGTTTCATTAGTTCCACTTGAACAAACAAACAAAGAATTTGGCACGACCCACCGAGCGGTTGTTTCGGCATTCTAGTGGTGCATTTTGAAATGAGCATCGATGATAATTTGCCAATGTTTCGGCACCCTTGCTTTTCGGCATGTTCGCAGAAAAGTCTGTCTGGACGGATTGTCACGTAATATAAAATATTAAAGACACTCCTTTCGAGTTGCTAGCATACGTACGATTATGTTATTAGTATTTTTTGAATGGCCTTTTCATCCCATATAATAATAAAACGAAAAATAAGGTGGCAAAGAATATTTATGTAGCCGTTGGAGGACGACTTGATTGCAGTGCCCCCCATTTCATACTAGGCGACAGCGGATTTGGGCTAGTATTACTCTTGTTCCAGTTGAACAAATGAACAAAGAATTTGGCACGACCCACAAACAAAAAAACAAAGAGTTTAGCGCGCACCATTGAGCGGTTGTTTCGGCATTCTAGTGGTGCATTTTTGAATGAGCATTGAAGAAGACATTTTTGGCAATGTCTCGGCACGCTTGCCTTTGCAGCGTGATGGCGGCCTAGCCTAGCCTAGCCTAGCCGAATGACATTGCTTTAAATTCATCGCATTGAACACTTTTGTGAATTTTAAAAAAAGAATTTTGAAAAAAATTGCCTCGGTAAACGATTTCGAAGACCGCTTTATTTTTTATTCAAAAAAGCCAAACGTCGGAGACGTTGGCCAGACTGCCACGTAATATATAATAATGAAGAATTTTAATTTAAAGTTGTCACCAAACGTACAATTATTCTGAATTAAAATTTTAGCTTCTTTGAATAGTTTTTCCATGGCGTATATAACAAGAAATAGTTAAAATAAACATTTGAGTGGCATGATGGCGTTGTGAAGGTAAGAAAGAAGGAAGGAAGGACGGAGTGATTTTGAGAAAGGGCATTGGCGGCAATAAGAAAAAGGAGTGATAGAGATTGTGATATTGAAAAATGAATAAAGTGAATTACTTTGACGAGTAGTGAAGATGGTAATAATAATAATGATATAGCAGAACGAAATTTCTTCAACCTTATCGCATTTTACACTTTGGTGAGTGAAAAAAAAAACAAAATGTAATGATCACTTTGGTAATGGATTTCAAAGAGCGATTTATTTAAAAAAAAGCTCTACAAGCTTCGGCGACGTTGGAGAGAGTGTGACGTAATATATAATAATAAATGACTTTCTTTTGAAGTTGTTAGAAAATGTAGGATTATGTTGAATTGAGTTTATAGAATGGCCTTTCATGCCATATATATATACTATATATAGTAGAAAAAATTAATGTAAAATAAAGATTCGAATGGCTTAATTGCGGTGTGAAGGTAAAAAGGAGTGGCAAAGATTGTGATTTTGAAAAATGAAATGAATGAAGTAAATGACTTTGACGAGTGATGATGATGATAATAATAATAAAAATTATAATAATAATAATAATAATAATATTATTATTATTATTAATAAAACAAACGAAAGCTTTTTTTATAGCGTTCGTGATAATTGGGTGGCTCTGAAAAGAGCCGTTTGTATGAGTGTGAGGTTGGTATTTCGACACGCCGAAAAGAAAGGCATCAAGAGTGGAGCGCGCTCACTGACTAGCGGCGGCTTGACTGCCTCCTCCGCTCGAAGCGGTCTTCTTGGGCAAAAGAACGGCTTGAATGTTGGGCAAAACTCCTCCTTGAGCGATCGTCACGCCCGAAAGCAACTTGTTCAATTCTTCGTCATTTCTGATGGCCAGCTGCAAGTGGCGCGGAATGATTCTGGTCTTTTTGTTATCCCTGGCGGCGTTGCCGGCCAATTCGAGCACTTCAGCCGCCAAATATTCCATCACGGCGGCCAAGTAGACCGGAGCACCGGCTCCGATTCTTTCGGCGTAGTTGCCCTTGCGAAGAAGTCTGTGGATACGACCGACCGGGAATTGAAGTCCTGCGCGACTAGACCTGGTCTTTGACTTTCCCTTAACCTTGCCTCCTTTGCCTCTGCCCGACATGATATTGAATAGGGTTGATGATAGGAACGATAAAGAGAAAATTCTGTTGAAAATCAGCCAAATTTTGCTTTTGGAGCGCATTTTATAGCCCATCGCTTTAGTCGAGTTGCCATGAGTCGAAATAGCACGTGATAGCGCAGAGTGCAACGATTGGTGGATTTAGATTGGTCGACTCTGCTAGACGTGTATATATAAAGGCGTTCGATGCGCGCTCGAAACATTCTAGATTGTTCTCGAATATTCTGACGTTATAGTAGCAAATTTTCAGCCGTATGCCTCCCAAACCAGCCAGTAAGGGTGCCAAAAAGGCCGCCAGCAAAGCCAAAGCCGTCCGAAATGCCGACAAGAAACACAAAAAGAGGAGAAAGGAGTCCTACTTCATCTACATCTACAAGGTGCTCAAGCAAGTGCACCCCGACACCGGCATTAGCGGCAAAGCCATGTCCATCATGAATTCCTTCGTGAACGACATCTTTGAGCGCATCGCCGCCGAAGCGTCCAGACTGGCGCACTACAACAAGCGTTCCACCATCACGTCTAGGGAAATTCAAACGGCCGTTCGACTTCTCTTGCCCGGTGAGCTGGCGAAGCACGCTGTGAGCGAAGGTACCAAGGCCGTCACCAAGTACACTAGCTCCAAGTGAATACTACAACCACAACCTATTCACTTTTTCACTCACCCACCCACTCTCTCAAAAAGGCTCTTTTCAGAGCCACCAAATCTTAAAAGACGAACAAATGGCCACTTTTGTCATATATTTCCTTCATCTTATTTGCACGCATTCGCTTTTTAAAAAATAATACAAATGAAATTATCGAAGACTTGATTTTATTTTATAAAATATAACCTTTTCACTTTCACTCACTCACTCACTCACTCTCAAAAAGGCTCTTTTCAGAGCCACCTAATCACAAAAGACGAACAAATGGCCACTTTTGTCATATATTTTCTTCATCTTATTTGCACGCACTGGCTTCTTTAAAAAAAAAGTTAATACGAATGAATGCTGCCTCAATTAAGGACTTATTTTAAATTCAATAGAATACAACTTGTGTACTTTTTTTTGGCGCCTGCCAACTATATCGAGAATAAATTGAAGTACTTATTTACATTATAAGCCTTTATTTTATCATTATTATTATTTTTATTATTATTATTATTATTATGAATAAATTGAAGTACTTATTCACAATATAAGCCTTTATATTATTGTTATTAATAATTTTATTATTATTATTATTATTATTATTATTATTATTATTATTATTATTATTATTATTATTATTATCATCATCATCATCATCATTATCATCATCATTATCATTCGAATGTCATCAATACTTTTCAATAAATTGAAAAAGGAATAGGAAGACACACGTACATGCCATGCTATGCTTGGTATAGATATTATAAAATGAAGGCTTACAAATTTTTTAATATAAACATTTTTATATAAACAAAAAAAAAAACGAAACGAAACGAATGATGACTTCTTTTAGAACGTTTAAGGAATTGGTGGTCCTGAAAAGGACCGTTTGTTGAGTTTGCCATTGGCTTTTGAATGGTGCCAAAAGCATAAATGACCATTATAATACCAATCAACCTCCGAAACCGTACAGAGTTCTACCCTGTCTCTTGAGGGCGTAAACCACGTCCATGGCCGTGACGGTCTTCCTCTTGGCGTGCTCGGTGTACGTTACGGCGTCCCTAATGACGTTTTCGAGAAAGACCTTCAGTACGCCGCGAGTTTCTTCGTAAATGAGACCGGAGATTCTCTTGACGCCTCCTCTTCTTGCCAGACGACGAATGGCGGGCTTGGTGATGCCCTGGATGTTATCCCTCAGTACTTTTCTGTGACGCTTGGCGCCTCCCTTTCCCAATCCCTTGCCTCCTTTGCCTCTTCCAGACATATTTTTAAAGAAAGTTTAGAGCACGACGACGGAAACAATTAAGTGAGAGCAGCTTTATAAAGGGAATCGGGCCTCTCGCTCACTTATTTATACGCCAGGCGGCTAGAGTCGGTGTCGAAATGCACGAAGCTTATTGGCTGAATTTCATTCAGTTCGCACGATACATTGAAAAACATTGATTTTTAGCCTATTATCGAGTAATTTGATTTCATCAAAGTGCAATATATTGGGGCAATCATATCGAAAAGTTAAACTCAACATTTTCTACTTTTTATCTTTTTTTATTCGCACCTAAACGATAAAAAGTTTCAAATTGCTACATCAACTCGTCCAGTAGAACCTTTTAATCGACCAAAATTGAAATGATTTGTTCATGTTACCTTTTTTGGTACATTCGAAAGATATTCGGAACAAATGTAACTTATTGTGAGCCAAAAATGCCTCACTTTAGCAACTTTTAAATGTTCTTTCGAAAAGTTTCTAGTCAACGCGGACCAATAGGAGCGAAGCTGCCTGAGTCACAAAGTGTATATAAATATGGCAACGCAGGCCGGCGCCTCATTTCTATCTAAATTTGAACTTCTACTTTATTCAATTTTAGTATCGTATCAATATTGCAATGGCTCGTACCAAGCAAACTGCCAGAAAGTCGACGGGTGGAAAAGCACCCAGAAAGCAGTTGGCCACCAAGGCGGCCAGAAAAAGTGCTCCTGCCACCGGTGGAGTCAAAAAGCCGCACAGGTATAGACCCGGTACGGTGGCGCTGAGAGAAATTAGGCGTTACCAAAAGAGTACCGAGTTGCTGATCAGGAAGCTGCCCTTCCAGCGACTTGTGAGAGAAATCGCGCAAGACTTCAAGACCGACTTGCGTTTCCAGAGTTCGGCCGTGATGGCTCTTCAAGAGGCTAGCGAGGCTTACCTGGTGGGTCTGTTCGAGGACACCAACTTGTGTGCCATTCACGCCAAGAGGGTCACCATCATGCCCAAGGACATTCAGTTGGCGAGGAGGATCAGAGGCGAGCGTGCTTAAAAGCATCTTTAAAAGCGTGCTCTTTTAAAAAACAAAAGGCTCTTTTCAGAGCCACCAATTTTCAAAAATGTCTAAAAAAGGCTTCTTGCTTCGTTATTATTTATACTACTACTACTACTACTATTATTGTGGTATTACTGATATTGTAGTTGTAGCAGTACTTGTTGGTACCGCTCCAGCGTCTGTTTCTGCAATCGCTTAATCAACAGGTATTTGATTAATTTATTTTTTCGGATAATCCTTCAAATTTTAAGAATAACTAACAATTTTTTCTTTTGAGGTTCGAGTTGAAGTTGAAGAAGGAGGAGGAGAAGAAGAAGAAGAAGAAGAAGAAGAAGAAGAAGAAGAAGAAGAAGAAGAAGAAGAAGAAGAAGAAGAAGAAGAAGAAGAAGAAGAAAGAAAAAAGAAGAAGAAGAAGAAATAAAAGCAATTAATTAAGAACCCATTTTTTCGCTTTTTTTTTTAATTAAAAGAAAAATTTATTTTTCATTAAGCAATTATAAAGATGTTGCTCTTTTGCTAATAAAAGATCCATTTTGTCATTTTGATGAGTGCATTAATATACAATCAATTCTCTAAAGCTAAGCAAAGTATGCAATTTGTCTTACTATATGTCCGATTATGAACATTCTTCAAAAAGCGTCTTTGTTACCAACACACCCAAGGGCTTCACGAAACAAAGACAACAAGTAAGATTGGCGGCAATAGAGTAGAGGCACGCTTGCATTGTGCACGTTTAGCATAATTATTCATTTTCTTTTTCCTCCTTCCATACACACACACACACAATCATTAAACTGCAGTCAATCATCTTCTTTGTTTGCATTTGAATTTAATAAAGGCTTCCAATCCAGCAAAGCCCTACGTTCGAATCATTCACTTTTTTTATACACTTTATTCACACAAATGCTCAAAAGGTAGAAAAGCATGGCGAATAATCGATCTAAAAGAAAATCAGTACTTGATTGCAATCACAAACTGAAATCAAATCAATGAGCCTTAAGAATTCAGACTTGAGTTCATGAAATCAAATCGCATGTAATAACTATTGACAACATTTTGTTCACTTCATTACTTTTTTCTTGCCTCTTGCCTCCACTTTTTCAATTTACGTATTTACAAAAAATCTCTCTAGAAAGGGCATTCTCTTACAATGCTTTCCAACACTTGCTGACTCTTGTCTAAAAAACTGGCGAAAGACATCTATCTGTAGCCGATGGTGGATGACTTGATCGCAATGGCCCTCATTTCCAACGAAGCAATAGCCGATTCGCACTAGTGAGATAACATTACTCGTCTTTGAATTTTTTCTCTCTAATTGATCCTGCCTTATTCCTTTTTGTTTCATTAGTTCCACTTGAACAAACAAACAAAGAATTTGGCACGACCCACCGAGCGGTTGTTTCGGCATTCTAGTGGTGCATTTTGAAATGAGCATCGATGATAATTTGCCAATGTTTCGGCACCCTTGCTTTTCGGCATGTTCGCAGAAAAGTCTGTCTGGACGGATTGTCACGTAATATAAAATATTAAAGACACTCCTTTCGAGTTGCTAGCATACGTACGATTATGTTATTAGTATTTTTTGAATGGCCTTTTCATCCCATATAATAATAAAACGAAAAATAAGGTGGCAAAGAATATTTATGTAGCCGTTGGAGGACGACTTGATTGCAGTGCCCCCCATTTCATACTAGGCGACAGCGGATTTGGGCTAGTATTACTCTTGTTCCAGTTGAACAAATGAACAAAGAATTTGGCACGACCCACAAACAAAAAAACAAAGAGTTTAGCGCGCACCATTGAGCGGTTGTTTCGGCATTCTAGTGGTGCATTTTTGAATGAGCATTGAAGAAGACATTTTTGGCAATGTCTCGGCACGCTTGCCTTTGCAGCGTGATGGCGGCCTAGCCTAGCCTAGCCTAGCCGAATGACATTGCTTTAAATTCATCGCATTGAACACTTTTGTGAATTTTAAAAAAAGAATTTTGAAAAAAATTGCCTCGGTAAACGATTTCGAAGACCGCTTTATTTTTTATTCAAAAAAGCCAAACGTCGGAGACGTTGGCCAGACTGCCACGTAATATATAATAATGAAGAATTTTAATTTAAAGTTGTCACCAAACGTACAATTATTCTGAATTAAAATTTTAGCTTCTTTGAATAGTTTTTCCATGGCGTATATAACAAGAAATAGTTAAAATAAACATTTGAGTGGCATGATGGCGTTGTGAAGGTAAGAAAGAAGGAAGGAAGGACGGAGTGATTTTGAGAAAGGGCATTGGCGGCAATAAGAAAAAGGAGTGATAGAGATTGTGATATTGAAAAATGAATAAAGTGAATTACTTTGACGAGTAGTGAAGATGGTAATAATAATAATGATATAGCAGAACGAAATTTCTTCAACCTTATCGCATTTTACACTTTGGTGAGTGAAAAAAAAAACAAAATGTAATGATCACTTTGGTAATGGATTTCAAAGAGCGATTTATTTAAAAAAAAGCTCTACAAGCTTCGGCGACGTTGGAGAGAGTGTGACGTAATATATAATAATAAATGACTTTCTTTTGAAGTTGTTAGAAAATGTAGGATTATGTTGAATTGAGTTTATAGAATGGCCTTTCATGCCATATATATATACTATATATAGTAGAAAAAATTAATGTAAAATAAAGATTCGAATGGCTTAATTGCGGTGTGAAGGTAAAAAGGAGTGGCAAAGATTGTGATTTTGAAAAATGAAATGAATGAAGTAAATGACTTTGACGAGTGATGATGATGATAATAATAATAAAAATTATAATAATAATATTATTATTATTATTAATAAAACAAACGAAAGCTTTTTTTATAGCGTTCGTGATAATTGGGTGGCTCTGAAAAGAGCCGTTTGTATGAGTGTGAGGTTGGTATTTCGACACGCCGAAAAGAAAGGCATCAAGAGTGGAGCGCGCTCACTGACTAGCGGCGGCTTGACTGCCTCCTCCGCTCGAAGCGGTCTTCTTGGGCAAAAGAACGGCTTGAATGTTGGGCAAAACTCCTCCTTGAGCGATCGTCACGCCCGAAAGCAACTTGTTCAATTCTTCGTCATTTCTGATGGCCAGCTGCAAGTGGCGCGGAATGATTCTGGTCTTTTTGTTATCCCTGGCGGCGTTGCCGGCCAATTCGAGCACTTCAGCCGCCAAATATTCCATCACGGCGGCCAAGTAGACCGGAGCACCGGCTCCGATTCTTTCGGCGTAGTTGCCCTTGCGAAGAAGTCTGTGGATACGACCGACCGGGAATTGAAGTCCTGCGCGACTAGACCTGGTCTTTGACTTTCCCTTAACCTTGCCTCCTTTGCCTCTGCCCGACATGATATTGAATAGGGTTGATGATAGGAACGATAAAGAGAAAATTCTGTTGAAAATCAGCCAAATTTTGCTTTTGGAGCGCATTTTATAGCCCATCGCTTTAGTCGAGTTGCCATGAGTCGAAATAGCACGTGATAGCGCAGAGTGCAACGATTGGTGGATTTAGATTGGTCGACTCTGCTAGACGTGTATATATAAAGGCGTTCGATGCGCGCTCGAAACATTCTAGATTGTTCTCGAATATTCTGACGTTATAGTAGCAAATTTTCAGCCGTATGCCTCCCAAACCAGCCAGTAAGGGTGCCAAAAAGGCCGCCAGCAAAGCCAAAGCCGTCCGAAATGCCGACAAGAAACACAAAAAGAGGAGAAAGGAGTCCTACTTCATCTACATCTACAAGGTGCTCAAGCAAGTGCACCCCGACACCGGCATTAGCGGCAAAGCCATGTCCATCATGAATTCCTTCGTGAACGACATCTTTGAGCGCATCGCCGCCGAAGCGTCCAGACTGGCGCACTACAACAAGCGTTCCACCATCACGTCTAGGGAAATTCAAACGGCCGTTCGACTTCTCTTGCCCGGTGAGCTGGCGAAGCACGCTGTGAGCGAAGGTACCAAGGCCGTCACCAAGTACACTAGCTCCAAGTGAATACTACAACCACAACCTATTCACTTTTTCACTCACCCACCCACTCTCTCAAAAAGGCTCTTTTCAGAGCCACCAAATCTTAAAAGACGAACAAATGGCCACTTTTGTCATATATTTCCTTCATCTTATTTGCACGCATTCGCTTTTTAAAAAATAATACAAATGAAATTATCGAAGACTTGATTTTATTTTATAAAATATAACCTTTTCACTTTCACTCACTCACTCACTCACTCTCAAAAAGGCTCTTTTCAGAGCCACCTAATCACAAAAGACGAACAAATGGCCACTTTTGTCATATATTTTCTTCATCTTATTTGCACGCACTGGCTTCTTTAAAAAAAAAGTTAATACGAATGAATGCTGCCTCAATTAAGGACTTATTTTAAATTCAATAGAATACAACTTGTGTACTTTTTTTTGGCGCCTGCCAACTATATCGAGAATAAATTGAAGTACTTATTTACATTATAAGCCTTTATTTTATCATTATTATTATTTTTATTATTATTATTATTATTATGAATAAATTGAAGTACTTATTCACAATATAAGCCTTTATATTATTGTTATTAATAATTTTATTATTATTATTATTATTATTATTATTATTATTATTATTATTATTATTATTATTATTATTATCATCATCATCATCATCATTATCATCATCATTATCATTCGAATGTCATCAATACTTTTCAATAAATTGAAAAAGGAATAGGAAGACACACGTACATGCCATGCTATGCTTGGTATAGATATTATAAAATGAAGGCTTACAAATTTTTTAATATAAACATTTTTATATAAACAAAAAAAAAAACGAAACGAAACGAATGATGACTTCTTTTAGAACGTTTAAGGAATTGGTGGTCCTGAAAAGGACCGTTTGTTGAGTTTGCCATTGGCTTTTGAATGGTGCCAAAAGCATAAATGACCATTATAATACCAATCAACCTCCGAAACCGTACAGAGTTCTACCCTGTCTCTTGAGGGCGTAAACCACGTCCATGGCCGTGACGGTCTTCCTCTTGGCGTGCTCGGTGTACGTTACGGCGTCCCTAATGACGTTTTCGAGAAAGACCTTCAGTACGCCGCGAGTTTCTTCGTAAATGAGACCGGAGATTCTCTTGACGCCTCCTCTTCTTGCCAGACGACGAATGGCGGGCTTGGTGATGCCCTGGATGTTATCCCTCAGTACTTTTCTGTGACGCTTGGCGCCTCCCTTTCCCAATCCCTTGCCTCCTTTGCCTCTTCCAGACATATTTTTAAAGAAAGTTTAGAGCACGACGACGGAAACAATTAAGTGAGAGCAGCTTTATAAAGGGAATCGGGCCTCTCGCTCACTTATTTATACGCCAGGCGGCTAGAGTCGGTGTCGAAATGCACGAAGCTTATTGGCTGAATTTCATTCAGTTCGCACGATACATTGAAAAACATTGATTTTTAGCCTATTATCGAGTAATTTGATTTCATCAAAGTGCAATATATTGGGGCAATCATATCGAAAAGTTAAACTCAACATTTTCTACTTTTTATCTTTTTTTATTCGCACCTAAACGATAAAAAGTTTCAAATTGCTACATCAACTCGTCCAGTAGAACCTTTTAATCGACCAAAATTGAAATGATTTGTTCATGTTACCTTTTTTGGTACATTCGAAAGATATTCGGAACAAATGTAACTTATTGTGAGCCAAAAATGCCTCACTTTAGCAACTTTTAAATGTTCTTTCGAAAAGTTTCTAGTCAACGCGGACCAATAGGAGCGAAGCTGCCTGAGTCACAAAGTGTATATAAATATGGCAACGCAGGCCGGCGCCTCATTTCTATCTAAATTTGAACTTCTACTTTATTCAATTTTAGTATCGTATCAATATTGCAATGGCTCGTACCAAGCAAACTGCCAGAAAGTCGACGGGTGGAAAAGCACCCAGAAAGCAGTTGGCCACCAAGGCGGCCAGAAAAAGTGCTCCTGCCACCGGTGGAGTCAAAAAGCCGCACAGGTATAGACCCGGTACGGTGGCGCTGAGAGAAATTAGGCGTTACCAAAAGAGTACCGAGTTGCTGATCAGGAAGCTGCCCTTCCAGCGACTTGTGAGAGAAATCGCGCAAGACTTCAAGACCGACTTGCGTTTCCAGAGTTCGGCCGTGATGGCTCTTCAAGAGGCTAGCGAGGCTTACCTGGTGGGTCTGTTCGAGGACACCAACTTGTGTGCCATTCACGCCAAGAGGGTCACCATCATGCCCAAGGACATTCAGTTGGCGAGGAGGATCAGAGGCGAGCGTGCTTAAAAGCATCTTTAAAAGCGTGCTCTTTTAAAAAACAAAAGGCTCTTTTCAGAGCCACCAATTTTCAAAAATGTCTAAAAAAGGCTTCTTGCTTCGTTATTATTTATACTACTACTACTACTACTATTATTGTGGTATTACTGATATTGTAGTTGTAGCAGTACTTGTTGGTACCGCTCCAGCGTCTGTTTCTGCAATCGCTTAATCAACAGGTATTTGATTAATTTATTTTTTCGGATAATCCTTCAAATTTTAAGAATAACTAACAATTTTTTCTTTTGAGGTTCGAGTTGAAGTTGAAGAAGGAGGAGGAGAAGAAGAAGAAGAAGAAGAAGAAGAAGAAGAAGAAGAAGAAGAAGAAGAAGAAGAAGAAGAAGAAGAAGAAGAAGAAGAAGAAGAAGAAGAAAGAAAAAAGAAGAAGAAGAAGAAATAAAAGCAATTAATTAAGAACCCATTTTTTCGCTTTTTTTTTTAATTAAAAGAAAAATTTATTTTTCATTAAGCAATTATAAAGATGTTGCTCTTTTGCTAATAAAAGATCCATTTTGTCATTTTGATGAGTGCATTAATATACAATCAATTCTCTAAAGCTAAGCAAAGTATGCAATTTGTCTTACTATATGTCCGATTATGAACATTCTTCAAAAAGCGTCTTTGTTACCAACACACCCAAGGGCTTCACGAAACAAAGACAACAAGTAAGATTGGCGGCAATAGAGTAGAGGCACGCTTGCATTGTGCACGTTTAGCATAATTATTCATTTTCTTTTTCCTCCTTCCATACACACACACACACAATCATTAAACTGCAGTCAATCATCTTCTTTGTTTGCATTTGAATTTAATAAAGGCTTCCAATCCAGCAAAGCCCTACGTTCGAATCATTCACTTTTTTTATACACTTTATTCACACAAATGCTCAAAAGGTAGAAAAGCATGGCGAATAATCGATCTAAAAGAAAATCAGTACTTGATTGCAATCACAAACTGAAATCAAATCAATGAGCCTTAAGAATTCAGACTTGAGTTCATGAAATCAAATCGCATGTAATAACTATTGACAACATTTTGTTCACTTCATTACTTTTTTCTTGCCTCTTGCCTCCACTTTTTCAATTTACGTATTTACAAAAAATCTCTCTAGAAAGGGCATTCTCTTACAATGCTTTCCAACACTTGCTGACTCTTGTCTAAAAAACTGGCGAAAGACATCTATCTGTAGCCGATGGTGGATGACTTGATCGCAATGGCCCTCATTTCCAACGAAGCAATAGCCGATTCGCACTAGTGAGATAACATTACTCGTCTTTGAATTTTTTCTCTCTAATTGATCCTGCCTTATTCCTTTTTGTTTCATTAGTTCCACTTGAACAAACAAACAAAGAATTTGGCACGACCCACCGAGCGGTTGTTTCGGCATTCTAGTGGTGCATTTTGAAATGAGCATCGATGATAATTTGCCAATGTTTCGGCACCCTTGCTTTTCGGCATGTTCGCAGAAAAGTCTGTCTGGACGGATTGTCACGTAATATAAAATATTAAAGACACTCCTTTCGAGTTGCTAGCATACGTACGATTATGTTATTAGTATTTTTTGAATGGCCTTTTCATCCCATATAATAATAAAACGAAAAATAAGGTGGCAAAGAATATTTATGTAGCCGTTGGAGGACGACTTGATTGCAGTGCCCCCCATTTCATACTAGGCGACAGCGGATTTGGGCTAGTATTACTCTTGTTCCAGTTGAACAAATGAACAAAGAATTTGGCACGACCCACAAACAAAAAAACAAAGAGTTTAGCGCGCACCATTGAGCGGTTGTTTCGGCATTCTAGTGGTGCATTTTTGAATGAGCATTGAAGAAGACATTTTTGGCAATGTCTCGGCACGCTTGCCTTTGCAGCGTGATGGCGGCCTAGCCTAGCCTAGCCTAGCCGAATGACATTGCTTTAAATTCATCGCATTGAACACTTTTGTGAATTTTAAAAAAAGAATTTTGAAAAAAATTGCCTCGGTAAACGATTTCGAAGACCGCTTTATTTTTTATTCAAAAAAGCCAAACGTCGGAGACGTTGGCCAGACTGCCACGTAATATATAATAATGAAGAATTTTAATTTAAAGTTGTCACCAAACGTACAATTATTCTGAATTAAAATTTTAGCTTCTTTGAATAGTTTTTCCATGGCGTATATAACAAGAAATAGTTAAAATAAACATTTGAGTGGCATGATGGCGTTGTGAAGGTAAGAAAGAAGGAAGGAAGGACGGAGTGATTTTGAGAAAGGGCATTGGCGGCAATAAGAAAAAGGAGTGATAGAGATTGTGATATTGAAAAATGAATAAAGTGAATTACTTTGACGAGTAGTGAAGATGGTAATAATAATAATGATATAGCAGAACGAAATTTCTTCAACCTTATCGCATTTTACACTTTGGTGAGTGAAAAAAAAAACAAAATGTAATGATCACTTTGGTAATGGATTTCAAAGAGCGATTTATTTAAAAAAAAGCTCTACAAGCTTCGGCGACGTTGGAGAGAGTGTGACGTAATATATAATAATAAATGACTTTCTTTTGAAGTTGTTAGAAAATGTAGGATTATGTTGAATTGAGTTTATAGAATGGCCTTTCATGCCATATATATATACTATATATAGTAGAAAAAATTAATGTAAAATAAAGATTCGAATGGCTTAATTGCGGTGTGAAGGTAAAAAGGAGTGGCAAAGATTGTGATTTTGAAAAATGAAATGAATGAAGTAAATGACTTTGACGAGTGATGATGATGATAATAATAATAAAAATTATAATAATAATATTATTATTATTATTAATAAAACAAACGAAAGCTTTTTTTATAGCGTTCGTGATAATTGGGTGGCTCTGAAAAGAGCCGTTTGTATGAGTGTGAGGTTGGTATTTCGACACGCCGAAAAGAAAGGCATCAAGAGTGGAGCGCGCTCACTGACTAGCGGCGGCTTGACTGCCTCCTCCGCTCGAAGCGGTCTTCTTGGGCAAAAGAACGGCTTGAATGTTGGGCAAAACTCCTCCTTGAGCGATCGTCACGCCCGAAAGCAACTTGTTCAATTCTTCGTCATTTCTGATGGCCAGCTGCAAGTGGCGCGGAATGATTCTGGTCTTTTTGTTATCCCTGGCGGCGTTGCCGGCCAATTCGAGCACTTCAGCCGCCAAATATTCCATCACGGCGGCCAAGTAGACCGGAGCACCGGCTCCGATTCTTTCGGCGTAGTTGCCCTTGCGAAGAAGTCTGTGGATACGACCGACCGGGAATTGAAGTCCTGCGCGACTAGACCTGGTCTTTGACTTTCCCTTAACCTTGCCTCCTTTGCCTCTGCCCGACATGATATTGAATAGGGTTGATGATAGGAACGATAAAGAGAAAATTCTGTTGAAAATCAGCCAAATTTTGCTTTTGGAGCGCATTTTATAGCCCATCGCTTTAGTCGAGTTGCCATGAGTCGAAATAGCACGTGATAGCGCAGAGTGCAACGATTGGTGGATTTAGATTGGTCGACTCTGCTAGACGTGTATATATAAAGGCGTTCGATGCGCGCTCGAAACATTCTAGATTGTTCTCGAATATTCTGACGTTATAGTAGCAAATTTTCAGCCGTATGCCTCCCAAACCAGCCAGTAAGGGTGCCAAAAAGGCCGCCAGCAAAGCCAAAGCCGTCCGAAATGCCGACAAGAAACACAAAAAGAGGAGAAAGGAGTCCTACTTCATCTACATCTACAAGGTGCTCAAGCAAGTGCACCCCGACACCGGCATTAGCGGCAAAGCCATGTCCATCATGAATTCCTTCGTGAACGACATCTTTGAGCGCATCGCCGCCGAAGCGTCCAGACTGGCGCACTACAACAAGCGTTCCACCATCACGTCTAGGGAAATTCAAACGGCCGTTCGACTTCTCTTGCCCGGTGAGCTGGCGAAGCACGCTGTGAGCGAAGGTACCAAGGCCATCACCAAGTACACTAGCTCCAAGTGAATACTACAACCACAACCTATTCACTTTTTCACTCACCCACCCACTCTCTCAAAAAGGCTCTTTTCAGAGCCACCAAATCTTAAAAGACGAACAAATGGCCACTTTTGTCATATATTTCCTTCATCTTATTTGCACGCATTCGCTTTTTAAAAAATAATACAAATGAAATTATCGAAGACTTGATTTTATTTTATAAAATATAACCTTTTCACTTTCACTCACTCACTCACTCACTCTCAAAAAGGCTCTTTTCAGAGCCACCTAATCACAAAAGACGAACAAATGGCCACTTTTGTCATATATTTTCTTCATCTTATTTGCACGCACTGGCTTCTTTAAAAAAAAAGTTAATACGAATGAATGCTGCCTCAATTAAGGACTTATTTTAAATTCAATAGAATACAACTTGTGTACTTTTTTTTGGCGCCTGCCAACTATATCGAGAATAAATTGAAGTACTTATTTACATTATAAGCCTTTATTTTATCATTATTATTATTTTTATTATTATTATTATTATTATGAATAAATTGAAGTACTTATTCACAATATAAGCCTTTATATTATTGTTATTAATAATTTTATTATTATTATTATTATTATTATTATTATTATTATTATCATCATCATCATCATCATCATTATCATCATCATTATCATTCGAATGTCATCAATACTTTTCAATAAATTGAAAAAGGAATAGGAAGACACACGTACATGCCATGCTATGCTTGGTATAGATATTATAAAATGAAGGCTTACAAATTTTTTAATATAAACATTTTTATATAAACAAAAAAAAAAACGAAACGAAACGAATGATGACTTCTTTTAGAACGTTTAAGGAATTGGTGGTCCTGAAAAGGACCGTTTGTTGAGTTTGCCATTGGCTTTTGAATGGTGCCAAAAGCATAAATGACCATTATAATACCAATCAACCTCCGAAACCGTACAGAGTTCTACCCTGTCTCTTGAGGGCGTAAACCACGTCCATGGCCGTGACGGTCTTCCTCTTGGCGTGCTCGGTGTACGTTACGGCGTCCCTAATGACGTTTTCGAGAAAGACCTTCAGTACGCCGCGAGTTTCTTCGTAAATGAGACCGGAGATTCTCTTGACGCCTCCTCTTCTTGCCAGACGACGAATGGCGGGCTTGGTGATGCCCTGAATGTTATCCCTCAGTACTTTTCTGTGACGCTTGGCGCCTCCCTTTCCCAATCCCTTGCCTCCTTTGCCTCTTCCAGACATATTTTTAAAGAAAGTTTAGAGCACGACGACGGGAAGAATTAAGTGAGAGCAGCTTTATAGAGGCAATCGGGCCTCTCGCTCACTTATTTATACGCCAGGCGGCTAGAGTCGGTGTCGAAATGCACGAAGCTTATTGGCTGAATTTCATTCAGTTCGCACGATACATTGAAAAACTTTGATTTTTAGCCTATTATCGAGTAATTTGATTTCATCAAAGTGCAATATATTGGGGCAATCATATCGAAAAGTTAAACTTAACATTTTCTACTTTTTATCTTTTTTTATTCGCACCTAAACGATAAAAAGTTTCAAATTGCTACATCAACTCGTCCATTAGAACCTTTTAATCGACCAAAATTGAAATGATTTGTTCATGTTACCTTTTTTGGTACATTCGAAAGATATTCGGAACAAATGTAACTTATTGTGAGCCAAAAATGCCTCACTTTAGCAACTTTTAAATGTTCTTTCGAAAAGTTTCTAGTCAACGCGGACCAATAGGAGCGAAGCTGCCTGAGTCACAAAGTGTATATAAATATGGCAACGCAGGCCGGCGCCTCATTTCTATCTAAATTTGAACTTCTACTTTATTCAATTTTAGTATCGTATCAATATTGCAATGGCTCGTACCAAGCAAACTGCCAGAAAGTCGACGGGTGGAAAAGCACCCAGAAAGCAGTTGGCCACCAAGGCGGCCAGAAAAAGTGCTCCTGCCACCGGTGGAGTCAAAAAGCCGCACAGGTATAGACCCGGTACGGTGGCGCTGAGAGAAATTAGGCGTTACCAAAAGAGTACCGAGTTGCTGATCAGGAAGCTGCCCTTCCAGCGACTTGTGAGAGAAATCGCGCAAGACTTCAAGACCGACTTGCGTTTCCAGAGTTCGGCCGTGATGGCTCTTCAAGAGGCTAGCGAGGCTTACCTGGTGGGTCTGTTCGAGGACACCAACTTGTGTGCCATTCACGCCAAGAGGGTCACCATCATGCCCAAGGACATTCAGTTGGCGAGGAGGATCAGAGGCGAGCGTGCTTAAAAGCATCTTTAAAAGCGTGCTCTTTTAAAAAACAAAAGGCTCTTTTCAGAGCCACCAATTTTCAAAAATGTCTAAAAAAGGCTTCTTGCTTCGTTATTATTTATACTACTACTACTACTACTATTATTGTGGTATTACTGATATTGTAGTTGTAGCAGTACTTGTTGGTACCGCTCCAGCGTCTGTTTCTGCAATCGCTTAATCAACAGGTATTTGATTAATTTATTTTTTCGGATAATCCTTCAAATTTTAAGAATAACTAACAATTTTTTCTTTTGAGGTTCGAGTTGAAGTTGAAGAAGGAGGAGGAGAAGAAGAAGAAGAAGAAGAAGAAGAAGAAGAAGAAGAAGAAGAAGAAGAAGAAGAAGAAGAAGAAGAAGAAGAAGAAGAAGAAGAAGAAAGAAAAAAGAAGAAGAAGAAGAAATAAAAGCAATTAATTAAGAACCCATTTTTTCGCTTTTTTTTTTAATTAAAAGAAAAATTTATTTTTCATTAAGCAATTATAAAGATGTTGCTCTTTTGCTAATAAAAGATCCATTTTGTCATTTTGATGAGTGCATTAATATACAATCAATTCTCTAAAGCTAAGCAAAGTATGCAATTTGTCTTACTATATGTCCGATTATGAACATTCTTCAAAAAGCGTCTTTGTTACCAACACACCCAAGGGCTTCACGAAACAAAGACAACAAGTAAGATTGGCGGCAATAGAGTAGAGGCACGCTTGCATTGTGCACGTTTAGCATAATTATTCATTTTCTTTTTCCTCCTTCCATACACACACACACACAATCATTAAACTGCAGTCAATCATCTTCTTTGTTTGCATTTGAATTTAATAAAGGCTTCCAATCCAGCAAAGCCCTACGTTCGAATCATTCACTTTTTTTATACACTTTATTCACACAAATGCTCAAAAGGTAGAAAAGCATGGCGAATAATCGATCTAAAAGAAAATCAGTACTTGATTGCAATCACAAACTGAAATCAAATCAATGAGCCTTAAGAATTCAGACTTGAGTTCATGAAATCAAATCGCATGTAATAACTATTGACAACATTTTGTTCACTTCATTACTTTTTTCTTGCCTCTTGCCTCCACTTTTTCAATTTACGTATTTACAAAAAATCTCTCTAGAAAGGGCATTCTCTTACAATGCTTTCCAACACTTGCTGACTCTTGTCTAAAAAACTGGCGAAAGACATCTATCTGTAGCCGATGGTGGATGACTTGATCGCAATGGCCCTCATTTCCAACGAAGCAATAGCCGATTCGCACTAGTGAGATAACATTACTCGTCTTTGAATTTTTTCTCTCTAATTGATCCTGCCTTATTCCTTTTTGTTTCATTAGTTCCACTTGAACAAACAAACAAAGAATTTGGCACGACCCACCGAGCGGTTGTTTCGGCATTCTAGTGGTGCATTTTGAAATGAGCATCGATGATAATTTGCCAATGTTTCGGCACCCTTGCTTTTCGGCATGTTCGCAGAAAAGTCTGTCTGGACGGATTGTCACGTAATATAAAATATTAAAGACACTCCTTTCGAGTTGCTAGCATACGTACGATTATGTTATTAGTATTTTTTGAATGGCCTTTTCATCCCATATAATAATAAAACGAAAAATAAGGTGGCAAAGAATATTTATGTAGCCGTTGGAGGACGACTTGATTGCAGTGCCCCCCATTTCATACTAGGCGACAGCGGATTTGGGCTAGTATTACTCTTGTTCCAGTTGAACAAATGAACAAAGAATTTGGCACGACCCACAAACAAAAAAACAAAGAGTTTAGCGCGCACCATTGAGCGGTTGTTTCGGCATTCTAGTGGTGCATTTTTGAATGAGCATTGAAGAAGACATTTTTGGCAATGTCTCGGCACGCTTGCCTTTGCAGCGTGATGGCGGCCTAGCCTAGCCTAGCCTAGCCTAGCCTAGCCGAATGACATTGCTTTAAATTCATCGCATTGAACACTTTTGTGAATTTAAAAAAAAGAATTTCGAAAAAAATCGCCTCGGTAAACGATTTCGAAGACGGCTTTATTTTTTTTTCAAAAAAGCCAAACGTCGGAGACGTTGGCCAGACTGCCACGTAATATATAATAATGAAGAATTTTAATTTAAAGTTTTCACCAAGGGTACAATTATTCTGAATAAAAATTTTAGCTTCTTTGAATAGTTTTTCCATGGCGTATATAACAAGAAATAGTTAAAATAAACATTTGAGTGGCATGATGGCGTTGTGAAGGTAAGAAAGAAGGAAGGAAGGACGGAGTGATTTTGAGAAAGGGCATTGGCGGCAATAAGAAAAAGGAGTGATAGAGATTGTGATATTGAAAAATGAATAAAGTGAATTACTTTGACGAGTAGTGAAGATGGTAATAATAATAATGATATAGCAGAACGAAATTTCTTCAACCTTATCGCATTTTACACTTTGGTGAGTGAAAAAAAAAACAAAATGTAATGATCACTTTGGTAATGGATTTCAAAGAGCGATTTATTTAAAAAAAAGCTCTACAAGCTTCGGCGACGTTGGAGAGAGTGTGACGTAATATATAATAATAAATGACTTTCTTTTGAAGTTGTTAGAAAATGTAGGATTATGTTGAATTGAGTTTATAGAATGGCCTTTCATGCCATATATATATACTATATATAGTAGAAAAAATTAATGTAAAATAAAGATTCGAATGGCTTAATTGCGGTGTGAAGGTAAAAAGGAGTGGCAAAGATTGTGATTTTGAAAAATGAAATGAATGAAGTAAATGACTTTGACGAGTGATGATGATGATAATAATAATAAAAATTATAATAATAATAATAATAATAATATTATTATTATTATTAATAAAACAAACGAAAGCTTTTTTTATAGCGTTCGTGATAATTGGGTGGCTCTGAAAAGAGCCGTTTGTATGAGTGTGAGGTTGGTATTTCGACACGCCGAAAAGAAAGGCATCAAGAGTGGAGCGCGCTCACTGACTAGCGGCGGCTTGACTGCCTCCTCCGCTCGAAGCGGTCTTCTTGGGCAAAAGAACGGCTTGAATGTTGGGCAAAACTCCTCCTTGAGCGATCGTCACGCCCGAAAGCAACTTGTTCAATTCTTCGTCATTTCTGATGGCCAGCTGCAAGTGGCGCGGAATGATTCTGGTCTTTTTGTTATCCCTGGCGGCGTTGCCGGCCAATTCGAGCACTTCAGCCGCCAAATATTCCATCACGGCGGCCAAGTAGACCGGAGCACCGGCTCCGATTCTTTCGGCGTAGTTGCCCTTGCGAAGAAGTCTGTGGATACGACCGACCGGGAATTGAAGTCCTGCGCGACTAGACCTGGTCTTTGACTTTCCCTTAACCTTGCCTCCTTTGCCTCTGCCCGACATGATATTGAATAGGGTTGATGATAGGAACGATAAAGAGAAAATTCTGTTGAAAATCAGCCAAATTTTGCTTTTGGAGCGCATTTTATAGCCCATCGCTTTAGTCGAGTTGCCATGAGTCGAAATAGCACGTGATAGCGCAGAGTGCAACGATTGGTGGATTTAGATTGGTCGACTCTGCTAGACGTGTATATATAAAGGCGTTCGATGCGCGCTCGAAACATTCTAGATTGTTCTCGAATATTCTGACGTTATAGTAGCAAATTTTCAGCCGTATGCC
Source organism: Branchellion lobata (assembly GCA_947562095.1). Lineage (NCBI taxonomy): Eukaryota > Metazoa > Annelida > Clitellata > Hirudinida > Piscicolidae > Branchellion > Branchellion lobata. The sequence continues at coordinate 2,095,186 of OX387258.1, read as the reverse complement.
TCCCAAACCAGCCAGTAAGGGTGCCAAAAAGGCCGCCAGCAAAGCCAAAGCCGTCCGAAATGCCGACAAGAAACACAAAAAGAGGAGAAAGGAGTCCTACTTCATCTACATCTACAAGGTGCTCAAGCAAGTGCACCCCGACACCGGCATTAGCGGCAAAGCCATGTCCATCATGAATTCCTTCGTGAACGACATCTTTGAGCGCATCGCCGCCGAAGCGTCCAGACTGGCGCACTACAACAAGCGTTCCACCATCACGTCTAGGGAAATTCAAACGGCCGTTCGACTTCTCTTGCCCGGTGAGCTGGCGAAGCACGCTGTGAGCGAAGGTACCAAGGCCGTCACCAAGTACACTAGCTCCAAGTGAATACTACAACCACAACCTATTCACTTTTTCACTCACCCACCCACTCTCTCAAAAAGGCTCTTTTCAGAGCCACCAAATCTTAAAAGACGAACAAATGGCCACTTTTGTCATATATTTCCTTCATCTTATTTGCACGCATTCGCTTTTTAAAAAATAATACAAATGAAATTATCGAAGACTTGATTTTATTTTATAAAATATAACCTTTTCACTTTCACTCACTCACTCACTCACTCTCAAAAAGGCTCTTTTCAGAGCCACCTAATCACAAAAGACGAACAAATGGCCACTTTTGTCATATATTTTCTTCATCTTATTTGCACGCACTGGCTTCTTTAAAAAAAAAGTTAATACGAATGAATGCTGCCTCAATTAAGGACTTATTTTAAATTCAATAGAATACAACTTGTGTACTTTTTTTTGGCGCCTGCCAACTATATCGAGAATAAATTGAAGTACTTATTTACATTATAAGCCTTTATTTTATCATTATTATTATTTTTATTATTATTATTATTATTATGAATAAATTGAAGTACTTATTCACAATATAAGCCTTTATATTATTGTTATTAATAATTTTATTATTATTATTATTATTATTATTATTATTATTATTATCATCATCATCATCATCATCATTATCATCATCATTATCATTCGAATGTCATCAATACTTTTCAATAAATTGAAAAAGGAATAGGAAGACACACGTACATGCCATGCTATGCTTGGTATAGATATTATAAAATGAAGGCTTACAAATTTTTTAATATAAACATTTTTATATAAACAAAAAAAAAAACGAAACGAAACGAATGATGACTTCTTTTAGAACGTTTAAGGAATTGGTGGTCCTGAAAAGGACCGTTTGTTGAGTTTGCCATTGGCTTTTGAATGGTGCCAAAAGCATAAATGACCATTATAATACCAATCAACCTCCGAAACCGTACAGAGTTCTACCCTGTCTCTTGAGGGCGTAAACCACGTCCATGGCCGTGACGGTCTTCCTCTTGGCGTGCTCGGTGTACGTTACGGCGTCCCTAATGACGTTTTCGAGAAAGACCTTCAGTACGCCGCGAGTTTCTTCGTAAATGAGACCGGAGATTCTCTTGACGCCTCCTCTTCTTGCCAGACGACGAATGGCGGGCTTGGTGATGCCCTGAATGTTATCCCTCAGTACTTTTCTGTGACGCTTGGCGCCTCCCTTTCCCAATCCCTTGCCTCCTTTGCCTCTTCCAGACATATTTTTAAAGAAAGTTTAGAGCACGACGACGGGAAGAATTAAGTGAGAGCAGCTTTATAGAGGCAATCGGGCCTCTCGCTCACTTATTTATACGCCAGGCGGCTAGAGTCGGTGTCGAAATGCACGAAGCTTATTGGCTGAATTTCATTCAGTTCGCACGATACATTGAAAAACTTTGATTTTTAGCCTATTATCGAGTAATTTGATTTCATCAAAGTGCAATATATTGGGGCAATCATATCGAAAAGTTAAACTTAACATTTTCTACTTTTTATCTTTTTTTATTCGCACCTAAACGATAAAAAGTTTCAAATTGCTACATCAACTCGTCCATTAGAACCTTTTAATCGACCAAAATTGAAATGATTTGTTCATGTTACCTTTTTTGGTACATTCGAAAGATATTCGGAACAAATGTAACTTATTGTGAGCCAAAAATGCCTCACTTTAGCAACTTTTAAATGTTCTTTCGAAAAGTTTCTAGTCAACGCGGACCAATAGGAGCGAAGCTGCCTGAGTCACAAAGTGTATATAAATATGGCAACGCAGGCCGGCGCCTCATTTCTATCTAAATTTGAACTTCTACTTTATTCAATTTTAGTATCGTATCAATATTGCAATGGCTCGTACCAAGCAAACTGCCAGAAAGTCGACGGGTGGAAAAGCACCCAGAAAGCAGTTGGCCACCAAGGCGGCCAGAAAAAGTGCTCCTGCCACCGGTGGAGTCAAAAAGCCGCACAGGTATAGACCCGGTACGGTGGCGCTGAGAGAAATTAGGCGTTACCAAAAGAGTACCGAGTTGCTGATCAGGAAGCTGCCCTTCCAGCGACTTGTGAGAGAAATCGCGCAAGACTTCAAGACCGACTTGCGTTTCCAGAGTTCGGCCGTGATGGCTCTTCAAGAGGCTAGCGAGGCTTACCTGGTGGGTCTGTTCGAGGACACCAACTTGTGTGCCATTCACGCCAAGAGGGTCACCATCATGCCCAAGGACATTCAGTTGGCGAGGAGGATCAGAGGCGAGCGTGCTTAAAAGCATCTTTAAAAGCGTGCTCTTTTAAAAAACAAAAGGCTCTTTTCAGAGCCACCAATTTTCAAAAATGTCTAAAAAAGGCTTCTTGCTTCGTTATTATTTATACTACTACTACTACTACTATTATTGTGGTATTACTGATATTGTAGTTGTAGCAGTACTTGTTGGTACCGCTCCAGCGTCTGTTTCTGCAATCGCTTAATCAACAGGTATTTGATTAATTTATTTTTTCGGATAATCCTTCAAATTTTAAGAATAACTAACAATTTTTTCTTTTGAGGTTCGAGTTGAAGTTGAAGAAGGAGGAGGAGAAGAAGAAGAAGAAGAAGAAGAAGAAGAAGAAGAAGAAGAAGAAGAAGAAGAAGAAGAAGAAGAAGAAGAAGAAGAAGAAGAAGAAGAAGAAAGAAAAAAGAAGAAGAAGAAGAAATAAAAGCAATTAATTAAGAACCCATTTTTTCGCTTTTTTTTTTAATTAAAAGAAAAATTTATTTTTCATTAAGCAATTATAAAGATGTTGCTCTTTTGCTAATAAAAGATCCATTTTGTCATTTTGATGAGTGCATTAATATACAATCAATTCTCTAAAGCTAAGCAAAGTATGCAATTTGTCTTACTATATGTCCGATTATGAACATTCTTCAAAAAGCGTCTTTGTTACCAACACACCCAAGGGCTTCACGAAACAAAGACAACAAGTAAGATTGGCGGCAATAGAGTAGAGGCACGCTTGCATTGTGCACGTTTAGCATAATTATTCATTTTCTTTTTCCTCCTTCCATACACACACACACACAATCATTAAACTGCAGTCAATCATCTTCTTTGTTTGCATTTGAATTTAATAAAGGCTTCCAATCCAGCAAAGCCCTACGTTCGAATCATTCACTTTTTTTATACACTTTATTCACACAAATGCTCAAAAGGTAGAAAAGCATGGCGAATAATCGATCTAAAAGAAAATCAGTACTTGATTGCAATCACAAACTGAAATCAAATCAATGAGCCTTAAGAATTCAGACTTGAGTTCATGAAATCAAATCGCATGTAATAACTATTGACAACATTTTGTTCACTTCATTACTTTTTTCTTGCCTCTTGCCTCCACTTTTTCAATTTACGTATTTACAAAAAATCTCTCTAGAAAGGGCATTCTCTTACAATGCTTTCCAACACTTGCTGACTCTTGTCTAAAAAACTGGCGAAAGACATCTATCTGTAGCCGATGGTGGATGACTTGATCGCAATGGCCCTCATTTCCAACGAAGCAATAGCCGATTCGCACTAGTGAGATAACATTACTCGTCTTTGAATTTTTTCTCTCTAATTGATCCTGCCTTATTCCTTTTTGTTTCATTAGTTCCACTTGAACAAACAAACAAAGAATTTGGCACGACCCACCGAGCGGTTGTTTCGGCATTCTAGTGGTGCATTTTGAAATGAGCATCGATGATAATTTGCCAATGTTTCGGCACCCTTGCTTTTCGGCATGTTCGCAGAAAAGTCTGTCTGGACGGATTGTCACGTAATATAAAATATTAAAGACACTCCTTTCGAGTTGCTAGCATACGTACGATTATGTTATTAGTATTTTTTGAATGGCCTTTTCATCCCATATAATAATAAAACGAAAAATAAGGTGGCAAAGAATATTTATGTAGCCGTTGGAGGACGACTTGATTGCAGTGCCCCCCATTTCATACTAGGCGACAGCGGATTTGGGCTAGTATTACTCTTGTTCCAGTTGAACAAATGAACAAAGAATTTGGCACGACCCACAAACAAAAAAACAAAGAGTTTAGCGCGCACCATTGAGCGGTTGTTTCGGCATTCTAGTGGTGCATTTTTGAATGAGCATTGAAGAAGACATTTTTGGCAATGTCTCGGCACGCTTGCCTTTGCAGCGTGATGGCGGCCTAGCCTAGCCTAGCCTAGCCTAGCCTAGCCGAATGACATTGCTTTAAATTCATCGCATTGAACACTTTTGTGAATTTAAAAAAAAGAATTTCGAAAAAAATCGCCTCGGTAAACGATTTCGAAGACGGCTTTATTTTTTTTTCAAAAAAGCCAAACGTCGGAGACGTTGGCCAGACTGCCACGTAATATATAATAATGAAGAATTTTAATTTAAAGTTTTCACCAAGGGTACAATTATTCTGAATAAAAATTTTAGCTTCTTTGAATAGTTTTTCCATGGCGTATATAACAAGAAATAGTTAAAATAAACATTTGAGTGGCATGATGGCGTTGTGAAGGTAAGAAAGAAGGAAGGAAGGACGGAGTGATTTTGAGAAAGGGCATTGGCGGCAATAAGAAAAAGGAGTGATAGAGATTGTGATATTGAAAAATGAATAAAGTGAATTACTTTGACGAGTAGTGAAGATGGTAATAATAATAATGATATAGCAGAACGAAATTTCTTCAACCTTATCGCATTTTACACTTTGGTGAGTGAAAAAAAAAACAAAATGTAATGATCACTTTGGTAATGGATTTCAAAGAGCGATTTATTTAAAAAAAAGCTCTACAAGCTTCGGCGACGTTGGAGAGAGTGTGACGTAATATATAATAATAAATGACTTTCTTTTGAAGTTGTTAGAAAATGTAGGATTATGTTGAATTGAGTTTATAGAATGGCCTTTCATGCCATATATATATACTATATATAGTAGAAAAAATTAATGTAAAATAAAGATTCGAATGGCTTAATTGCGGTGTGAAGGTAAAAAGGAGTGGCAAAGATTGTGATTTTGAAAAATGAAATGAATGAAGTAAATGACTTTGACGAGTGATGATGATGATAATAATAATAAAAATTATAATAATAATAATAATAATAATATTATTATTATTATTAATAAAACAAACGAAAGCTTTTTTTATAGCGTTCGTGATAATTGGGTGGCTCTGAAAAGAGCCGTTTGTATGAGTGTGAGGTTGGTATTTCGACACGCCGAAAAGAAAGGCATCAAGAGTGGAGCGCGCTCACTGACTAGCGGCGGCTTGACTGCCTCCTCCGCTCGAAGCGGTCTTCTTGGGCAAAAGAACGGCTTGAATGTTGGGCAAAACTCCTCCTTGAGCGATCGTCACGCCCGAAAGCAACTTGTTCAATTCTTCGTCATTTCTGATGGCCAGCTGCAAGTGGCGCGGAATGATTCTGGTCTTTTTGTTATCCCTGGCGGCGTTGCCGGCCAATTCGAGCACTTCAGCCGCCAAATATTCCATCACGGCGGCCAAGTAGACCGGAGCACCGGCTCCGATTCTTTCGGCGTAGTTGCCCTTGCGAAGAAGTCTGTGGATACGACCGACCGGGAATTGAAGTCCTGCGCGACTAGACCTGGTCTTTGACTTTCCCTTAACCTTGCCTCCTTTGCCTCTGCCCGACATGATATTGAATAGGGTTGATGATAGGAACGATAAAGAGAAAATTCTGTTGAAAATCAGCCAAATTTTGCTTTTGGAGCGCATTTTATAGCCCATCGCTTTAGTCGAGTTGCCATGAGTCGAAATAGCACGTGATAGCGCAGAGTGCAACGATTGGTGGATTTAGATTGGTCGACTCTGCTAGACGTGTATATATAAAGGCGTTCGATGCGCGCTCGAAACATTCTAGATTGTTCTCGAATATTCTGACGTTATAGTAGCAAATTTTCAGCCGTATGCCTCCCAAACCAGCCAGTAAGGGTGCCAAAAAGGCCGCCAGCAAAGCCAAAGCCGTCCGAAATGCCGACAAGAAACACAAAAAGAGGAGAAAGGAGTCCTACTTCATCTACATCTACAAGGTGCTCAAGCAAGTGCACCCCGACACCGGCATTAGCGGCAAAGCCATGTCCATCATGAATTCCTTCGTGAACGACATCTTTGAGCGCATCGCCGCCGAAGCGTCCAGACTGGCGCACTACAACAAGCGTTCCACCATCACGTCTAGGGAAATTCAAACGGCCGTTCGACTTCTCTTGCCCGGTGAGCTGGCGAAGCACGCTGTGAGCGAAGGTACCAAGGCCGTCACCAAGTACACTAGCTCCAAGTGAATACTACAACCACAACCTATTCACTTTTTCACTCACCCACCCACTCTCTCAAAAAGGCTCTTTTCAGAGCCACCAAATCTTAAAAGACGAACAAATGGCCACTTTTGTCATATATTTCCTTCATCTTATTTGCACGCATTCGCTTTTTAAAAAATAATACAAATGAAATTATCGAAGACTTGATTTTATTTTATAAAATATAACCTTTTCACTTTCACTCACTCACTCACTCACTCTCAAAAAGGCTCTTTTCAGAGCCACCTAATCACAAAAGACGAACAAATGGCCACTTTTGTCATATATTTTCTTCATCTTATTTGCACGCACTGGCTTCTTTAAAAAAAAAGTTAATACGAATGAATGCTGCCTCAATTAAGGACTTATTTTAAATTCAATAGAATACAACTTGTGTACTTTTTTTTGGCGCCTGCCAACTATATCGAGAATAAATTGAAGTACTTATTTACATTATAAGCCTTTATTTTATCATTATTATTATTTTTATTATTATTATTATTATTATGAATAAATTGAAGTACTTATTCACAATATAAGCCTTTATATTATTGTTATTAATAATTTTATTATTATTATTATTATTATTATTATTATTATTATTATTATTATCATCATCATCATCATCATTATCATCATCATTATCATTCGAATGTCATCAATACTTTTCAATAAATTGAAAAAGGAATAGGAAGACACACGTACATGCCATGCTATGCTTGGTATAGATATTATAAAATGAAGGCTTACAAATTTTTTTTAATATAAACATTTTTATATAAACAAAAAAAAAAACGAAACGAAACGAATGATGACTTCTTTTAGAACGTTTAAGGAATTGGTGGTCCTGAAAAGGACCGTTTGTTGAGTTTGCCATTGGCTTTTGAATGGTGCCAAAAGCATAAATGACCATTATAATACCAATCAACCTCCGAAACCGTACAGAGTTCTACCCTGTCTCTTGAGGGCGTAAACCACGTCCATGGCCGTGACGGTCTTCCTCTTGGCGTGCTCGGTGTACGTTACGGCGTCCCTAATGACGTTTTCGAGAAAGACCTTCAGTACGCCGCGAGTTTCTTCGTAAATGAGACCGGAGATTCTCTTGACGCCACCTCTTCTTGCCAGACGACGAATGGCGGGCTTGGTGATGCCCTGGATGTTATCCCTCAGTACTTTTCTGTGACGCTTGGCGCCTCCCTTTCCCAATCCCTTGCCTCCTTTGCCTCTTCCAGACATATTTTTAAAGAAAGTTTAGAGCACGACGACGGAAACAATTAAGTGAGAGCAGCTTTATAAAGGGAATCGGGCCTCTCGCTCACTTATTTATACGCCAGGCGGCTAGAGTCGGTGTCGAAATGCACGAAGCTTATTGGCTGAATTTCATTCAGTTCGCACGATACATTGAAAAACTTTGATTTTTAGCTTATTATCGAGTAATTTGATTTCATCAAAGTGCAATATATTGGGGCAATCATATCGAAAAGTTAAACTCAACATTTTCTACTTTTTATCTTTTTTTATTCGCATCTAAACGATAAAAAGTTTCAAATTGCTACATCAACTCGTCCAGTAGAACCTTTTAATCGACCAAAATTGAAATGATTTGTTCATGTTACCTTTTTTGGTACATTCGAAAGATATTCGGAACAAATGTAACTTATTGTGAGCCAAAAATGCCTCACTTTAGCAACTTTTAAATGTTCTTTCGAAAAGTTTCTAGTCAACGCGGACCAATAGGAGCGAAGCTGCCTGAGTCACAAAGTGTATATAAATATGGCAACGCAGGCCGGCGCCTCATTTCTATCTAAATTTGAACTTCTACTTTATTCAATTTTAGTATCGTATCAATATTGCAATGGCTCGTACCAAGCAAACTGCCAGAAAGTCGACGGGTGGAAAAGCACCCAGAAAGCAGTTGGCCACCAAGGCGGCCAGAAAAAGTGCTCCTGCCACCGGTGGAGTCAAAAAGCCGCACAGGTATAGACCCGGTACGGTGGCGCTGAGAGAAATTAGGCGTTACCAAAAGAGTACCGAGTTGCTGATCAGGAAGCTGCCCTTCCAGCGACTTGTGAGAGAAATCGCGCAAGACTTCAAGACCGACTTGCGTTTCCAGAGTTCGGCCGTGATGGCTCTTCAAGAGGCTAGCGAGGCTTACCTGGTGGGTCTGTTCGAGGACACCAACTTGTGTGCCATTCACGCCAAGAGGGTCACCATCATGCCCAAGGACATTCAGTTGGCGAGGAGGATCAGAGGCGAGCGTGCTTAAAAGCATCTTTAAAAGCGTGCTCTTTTAAAAAACAAAAGGCTCTTTTCAGAGCCACCAATTTTCAAAAATGTCTAAAAAAGGCTTCTTGCTTCGTTATTATTTATACTACTACTACTACTACTATTATTGTGGTATTACTGATATTGTAGTTGTAGCAGTACTTGTTGGTACCGCTCCAGCGTCTGTTTCTGCAATCGCTTAATCAACAGGTATTTGATTAATTTATTTTTTCGGATAATCCTTCAAATTTTAAGAATAACTAACAATTTTTTCTTTTGAGGTTCGAGTTGAAGTTGAAGAAGGAGGAGGAGAAGAAGAAGAAGAAGAAGAAGAAGAAGAAGAAGAAGAAGAAGAAGAAGAAGAAGAAGAAGAAAGAAGAAGAAGAAATAAAAGCAATTAATTAAGAACCCATTTTTTCGCTTTTTTTTTTAATTAAAAGAAAAATTTATTTTTCATTAAGCAATTATAAAGATGTTGCTCTTTTGCTAATAAAAGATCCATTTTGTCATTTTGATGAGTGCATTAATATACAATCAATTCTCTAAAGCTAAGCAAAGTATGCAATTTGTCTTACTATATGTCCGATTATGAACATTCTTCAAAAAGCGTCTTTGTTACCAACACACCCAAGGGCTTCACGAAACAAAGACAACAAGTAAGATTGGCGGCAATAGAGTAGAGGCACGCTTGCATTGTGCACGTTTAGCATAATTATTCATTTTCTTTTTCCTCCTTCCATACACACACACACACAATCATTAAACTGCAGTCAATCATCTTCTTTGTTTGCATTTGAATTTAATAAAGGCTTCCAATCCAGCAAAGCCCTACGTTCGAATCATTCACTTTTTTTATACACTTTATTCACACAAATGCTCAAAAGGTAGAAAAGCATGGCGAATAATCGATCTAAAAGAAAATCAGTACTTGATTGCAATCACAAACTGAAATCAAATCAATGAGCCTTAAGAATTCAGACTTGAGTTCATGAAATCAAATCGCATGTAATAACTATTGACAACATTTTGTTCACTTCATTACTTTTTTCTTGCCTCTTGCCTCCACTTTTTCAATTTACGTATTTACAAAAAATCTCTCTAGAAAGGGCATTCTCTTACAATGCTTTCCAACACTTGCTGACTCTTGTCTAAAAAACTGGCGAAAGACATCTATCTGTAGCCGATGGTGGATGACTTGATCGCAATGGCCCTCATTTCCAACGAAGCAATAGCCGATTCGCACTAGTGAGATAACATTACTCGTCTTTGAATTTTTTCTCTCTAATTGATCCTGCCTTATTCCTTTTTGTTTCATTAGTTCCACTTGAACAAACAAACAAAGAATTTGGCACGACCCACCGAGCGGTTGTTTCGGCATTCTAGTGGTGCATTTTGAAATGAGCATCGATGATAATTTGCCAATGTTTCGGCACCCTTGCTTTTCGGCATGTTCGCAGAAAAGTCTGTCTGGACGGATTGTCACGTAATATAAAATATTAAAGACACTCCTTTCGAGTTGCTAGCATACGTACGATTATGTTATTAGTATTTTTTGAATGGCCTTTTCATCCCATATAATAATAAAACGAAAAATAAGGTGGCAAAGAATATTTATGTAGCCGTTGGAGGACGACTTGATTGCAGTGCCCCCCATTTCATACTAGGCGACAGCGGATTTGGGCTAGTATTACTCTTGTTCCAGTTGAACAAATGAACAAAGAATTTGGCACGACCCACAAACAAAAAAACAAAGAGTTTAGCGCGCACCATTGAGCGGTTGTTTCGGCATTCTAGTGGTGCATTTTTGAATGAGCATTGAAGAAGACATTTTTGGCAATGTCTCGGCACGCTTGCCTTTGCAGCGTGATGGCGGCCTAGCCTAGCCTAGCCTAGCCGAATGACATTGCTTTAAATTCATCGCATTGAACACTTTTGTGAATTTTAAAAAAAGAATTTTGAAAAAAATTGCCTCGGTAAACGATTTCGAAGACCGCTTTATTTTTTATTCAAAAAAGCCAAACGTCGGAGACGTTGGCCAGACTGCCACGTAATATATAATAATGAAGAATTTTAATTTAAAGTTGTCACCAAACGTACAATTATTCTGAATTAAAATTTTAGCTTCTTTGAATAGTTTTTCCATGGCGTATATAACAAGAAATAGTTAAAATAAACATTTGAGTGGCATGATGGCGTTGTGAAGGTAAGAAAGAAGGAAGGAAGGACGGAGTGATTTTGAGAAAGGGCATTGGCGGCAATAAGAAAAAGGAGTGATAGAGATTGTGATATTGAAAAATGAATAAAGTGAATTACTTTGACGAGTAGTGAAGATGGTAATAATAATAATGATATAGCAGAACGAAATTTCTTCAACCTTATCGCATTTTACACTTTGGTGAGTGAAAAAAAAAACAAAATGTAATGATCACTTTGGTAATGGATTTCAAAGAGCGATTTATTTAAAAAAAAGCTCTACAAGCTTCGGCGACGTTGGAGAGAGTGTGACGTAATATATAATAATAAATGACTTTCTTTTGAAGTTGTTAGAAAATGTAGGATTATGTTGAATTGAGTTTATAGAATGGCCTTTCATGCCATATATATATACTATATATAGTAGAAAAAATTAATGTAAAATAAAGATTCGAATGGCTTAATTGCGGTGTGAAGGTAAAAAGGAGTGGCAAAGATTGTGATTTTGAAAAATGAAATGAATGAAGTAAATGACTTTGACGAGTGATGATGATGATAATAATAATAAAAATTATAATAATAATAATAATAATAATATTATTATTATTATTAATAAAACAAACGAAAGCTTTTTTTATAGCGTTCGTGATAATTGGGTGGCTCTGAAAAGAGCCGTTTGTATGAGTGTGAGGTTGGTATTTCGACACGCCGAAAAGAAAGGCATCAAGAGTGGAGCGCGCTCACTGACTAGCGGCGGCTTGACTGCCTCCTCCGCTCGAAGCGGTCTTCTTGGGCAAAAGAACGGCTTGAATGTTGGGCAAAACTCCTCCTTGAGCGATCGTCACGCCCGAAAGCAACTTGTTCAATTCTTCGTCATTTCTGATGGCCAGCTGCAAGTGGCGCGGAATGATTCTGGTCTTTTTGTTATCCCTGGCGGCGTTGCCGGCCAATTCGAGCACTTCAGCCGCCAAATATTCCATCACGGCGGCCAAGTAGACCGGAGCACCGGCTCCGATTCTTTCGGCGTAGTTGCCCTTGCGAAGAAGTCTGTGGATACGACCGACCGGGAATTGAAGTCCTGCGCGACTAGACCTGGTCTTTGACTTTCCCTTAACCTTGCCTCCTTTGCCTCTGCCCGACATGATATTGAATAGGGTTGATGATAGGAACGATAAAGAGAAAATTCTGTTGAAAATCAGCCAAATTTTGCTTTTGGAGCGCATTTTATAGCCCATCGCTTTAGTCGAGTTGCCATGAGTCGAAATAGCACGTGATAGCGCAGAGTGCAACGATTGGTGGATTTAGATTGGTCGACTCTGCTAGACGTGTATATATAAAGGCGTTCGATGCGCGCTCGAAACATTCTAGATTGTTCTCGAATATTCTGACGTTATAGTAGCAAATTTTCAGCCGTATGCCTCCCAAACCAGCCAGTAAGGGTGCCAAAAAGGCCGCCAGCAAAGCCAAAGCCGTCCGAAATGCCGACAAGAAACACAAAAAGAGGAGAAAGGAGTCCTACTTCATCTACATCTACAAGGTGCTCAAGCAAGTGCACCCCGACACCGGCATTAGCGGCAAAGCCATGTCCATCATGAATTCCTTCGTGAACGACATCTTTGAGCGCATCGCCGCCGAAGCGTCCAGACTGGCGCACTACAACAAGCGTTCCACCATCACGTCTAGGGAAATTCAAACGGCCGTTCGACTTCTCTTGCCCGGTGAGCTGGCGAAGCACGCTGTGAGCGAAGGTACCAAGGCCGTCACCAAGTACACTAGCTCCAAGTGAATACTACAACCACAACCTATTCACTTTTTCACTCACCCACCCACTCTCTCAAAAAGGCTCTTTTCAGAGCCACCAAATCTTAAAAGACGAACAAATGGCCACTTTTGTCATATATTTCCTTCATCTTATTTGCACGCATTCGCTTTTTAAAAAATAATACAAATGAAATTATCGAAGACTTGATTTTATTTTATAAAATATAACCTTTTCACTTTCACTCACTCACTCACTCACTCTCAAAAAGGCTCTTTTCAGAGCCACCTAATCACAAAAGACGAACAAATGGCCACTTTTGTCATATATTTTCTTCATCTTATTTGCACGCACTGGCTTCTTTAAAAAAAAAGTTAATACGAATGAATGCTGCCTCAATTAAGGACTTATTTTAAATTCAATAGAATACAACTTGTGTACTTTTTTTTGGCGCCTGCCAACTATATCGAGAATAAATTGAAGTACTTATTTACATTATAAGCCTTTATTTTATCATTATTATTATTTTTATTATTATTATTATTATTATGAATAAATTGAAGTACTTATTCACAATATAAGCCTTTATATTATTGTTATTAATAATTTTATTATTATTATTATTATTATTATTATTATTATTATTATTATTATTATTATCATCATCATCATCATCATTATCATCATCATTATCATTCGAATGTCATCAATACTTTTCAATAAATTGAAAAAGGAATAGGAAGACACACGTACATGCCATGCTATGCTTGGTATAGATATTATAAAATGAAGGCTTACAAATTTTTTTTAATATAAACATTTTTATATAAACAAAAAAAAAAACGAAACGAAACGAATGATGACTTCTTTTAGAACGTTTAAGGAATTGGTGGTCCTGAAAAGGACCGTTTGTTGAGTTTGCCATTGGCTTTTGAATGGTGCCAAAAGCATAAATGACCATTATAATACCAATCAACCTCCGAAACCGTACAGAGTTCTACCCTGTCTCTTGAGGGCGTAAACCACGTCCATGGCCGTGACGGTCTTCCTCTTGGCGTGCTCGGTGTACGTTACGGCGTCCCTAATGACGTTTTCGAGAAAGACCTTCAGTACGCCGCGAGTTTCTTCGTAAATGAGACCGGAGATTCTCTTGACGCCACCTCTTCTTGCCAGACGACGAATGGCGGGCTTGGTGATGCCCTGGATGTTATCCCTCAGTACTTTTCTGTGACGCTTGGCGCCTCCCTTTCCCAATCCCTTGCCTCCTTTGCCTCTTCCAGACATATTTTTAAAGAAAGTTTAGAGCACGACGACGGAAACAATTAAGTGAGAGCAGCTTTATAAAGGGAATCGGGCCTCTCGCTCACTTATTTATACGCCAGGCGGCTAGAGTCGGTGTCGAAATGCACGAAGCTTATTGGCTGAATTTCATTCAGTTCGCACGATACATTGAAAAACTTTGATTTTTAGCTTATTATCGAGTAATTTGATTTCATCAAAGTGCAATATATTGGGGCAATCATATCGAAAAGTTAAACTCAACATTTTCTACTTTTTATCTTTTTTTATTCGCATCTAAACGATAAAAAGTTTCAAATTGCTACATCAACTCGTCCAGTAGAACCTTTTAATCGACCAAAATTGAAATGATTTGTTCATGTTACCTTTTTTGGTACATTCGAAAGATATTCGGAACAAATGTAACTTATTGTGAGCCAAAAATGCCTCACTTTAGCAACTTTTAAATGTTCTTTCGAAAAGTTTCTAGTCAACGCGGACCAATAGGAGCGAAGCTGCCTGAGTCACAAAGTGTATATAAATATGGCAACGCAGGCCGGCGCCTCATTTCTATCTAAATTTGAACTTCTACTTTATTCAATTTTAGTATCGTATCAATATTGCAATGGCTCGTACCAAGCAAACTGCCAGAAAGTCGACGGGTGGAAAAGCACCCAGAAAGCAGTTGGCCACCAAGGCGGCCAGAAAAAGTGCTCCTGCCACCGGTGGAGTCAAAAAGCCGCACAGGTATAGACCCGGTACGGTGGCGCTGAGAGAAATTAGGCGTTACCAAAAGAGTACCGAGTTGCTGATCAGGAAGCTGCCCTTCCAGCGACTTGTGAGAGAAATCGCGCAAGACTTCAAGACCGACTTGCGTTTCCAGAGTTCGGCCGTGATGGCTCTTCAAGAGGCTAGCGAGGCTTACCTGGTGGGTCTGTTCGAGGACACCAACTTGTGTGCCATTCACGCCAAGAGGGTCACCATCATGCCCAAGGACATTCAGTTGGCGAGGAGGATCAGAGGCGAGCGTGCTTAAAAGCATCTTTAAAAGCGTGCTCTTTTAAAAAACAAAAGGCTCTTTTCAGAGCCACCAATTTTCAAAAATGTCTAAAAAAGGCTTCTTGCTTCGTTATTATTTATACTACTACTACTACTACTATTATTGTGGTATTACTGATATTGTAGTTGTAGCAGTACTTGTTGGTACCGCTCCAGCGTCTGTTTCTGCAATCGCTTAATCAACAGGTATTTGATTAATTTATTTTTTCGGATAATCCTTCAAATTTTAAGAATAACTAACAATTTTTTCTTTTGAGGTTCGAGTTGAAGTTGAAGAAGGAGGAGGAGAAGAAGAAGAAGAAGAAGAAGAAGAAGAAGAAGAAGAAGAAGAAGAAGAAGAAGAAGAAGAAAGAAGAAGAAGAAATAAAAGCAATTAATTAAGAACCCATTTTTTCGCTTTTTTTTTTAATTAAAAGAAAAATTTATTTTTCATTAAGCAATTATAAAGATGTTGCTCTTTTGCTAATAAAAGATCCATTTTGTCATTTTGATGAGTGCATTAATATACAATCAATTCTCTAAAGCTAAGCAAAGTATGCAATTTGTCTTACTATATGTCCGATTATGAACATTCTTCAAAAAGCGTCTTTGTTACCAACACACCCAAGGGCTTCACGAAACAAAGACAACAAGTAAGATTGGCGGCAATAGAGTAGAGGCACGCTTGCATTGTGCACGTTTAGCATAATTATTCATTTTCTTTTTCCTCCTTCCATACACACACACACACAATCATTAAACTGCAGTCAATCATCTTCTTTGTTTGCATTTGAATTTAATAAAGGCTTCCAATCCAGCAAAGCCCTACGTTCGAATCATTCACTTTTTTTATACACTTTATTCACACAAATGCTCAAAAGGTAGAAAAGCATGGCGAATAATCGATCTAAAAGAAAATCAGTACTTGATTGCAATCACAAACTGAAATCAAATCAATGAGCCTTAAGAATTCAGACTTGAGTTCATGAAATCAAATCGCATGTAATAACTATTGACAACATTTTGTTCACTTCATTACTTTTTTCTTGCCTCTTGCCTCCACTTTTTCAATTTACGTATTTACAAAAAATCTCTCTAGAAAGGGCATTCTCTTACAATGCTTTCCAACACTTGCTGACTCTTGTCTAAAAAACTGGCGAAAGACATCTATCTGTAGCCGATGGTGGATGACTTGATCGCAATGGCCCTCATTTCCAACGAAGCAATAGCCGATTCGCACTAGTGAGATAACATTACTCGTCTTTGAATTTTTTCTCTCTAATTGATCCTGCCTTATTCCTTTTTGTTTCATTAGTTCCACTTGAACAAACAAACAAAGAATTTGGCACGACCCACCGAGCGGTTGTTTCGGCATTCTAGTGGTGCATTTTGAAATGAGCATCGATGATAATTTGCCAATGTTTCGGCACCCTTGCTTTTCGGCATGTTCGCAGAAAAGTCTGTCTGGACGGATTGTCACGTAATATAAAATATTAAAGACACTCCTTTCGAGTTGCTAGCATACGTACGATTATGTTATTAGTATTTTTTGAATGGCCTTTTCATCCCATATAATAATAAAACGAAAAATAAGGTGGCAAAGAATATTTATGTAGCCGTTGGAGGACGACTTGATTGCAGTGCCCCCCATTTCATACTAGGCGACAGCGGATTTGGGCTAGTATTACTCTTGTTCCAGTTGAACAAATGAACAAAGAATTTGGCACGACCCACAAACAAAAAAACAAAGAGTTTAGCGCGCACCATTGAGCGGTTGTTTCGGCATTCTAGTGGTGCATTTTTGAATGAGCATTGAAGAAGACATTTTTGGCAATGTCTCGGCACGCTTGCCTTTGCAGCGTGATGGCGGCCTAGCCTAGCCTAGCCTAGCCGAATGACATTGCTTTAAATTCATCGCATTGAACACTTTTGTGAATTTTAAAAAAAGAATTTTGAAAAAAATTGCCTCGGTAAACGATTTCGAAGACCGCTTTATTTTTTATTCAAAAAAGCCAAACGTCGGAGACGTTGGCCAGACTGCCACGTAATATATAATAATGAAGAATTTTAATTTAAAGTTGTCACCAAACGTACAATTATTCTGAATTAAAATTTTAGCTTCTTTGAATAGTTTTTCCATGGCGTATATAACAAGAAATAGTTAAAATAAACATTTGAGTGGCATGATGGCGTTGTGAAGGTAAGAAAGAAGGAAGGAAGGACGGAGTGATTTTGAGAAAGGGCATTGGCGGCAATAAGAAAAAGGAGTGATAGAGATTGTGATATTGAAAAATGAATAAAGTGAATTACTTTGACGAGTAGTGAAGATGGTAATAATAATAATGATATAGCAGAACGAAATTTCTTCAACCTTATCGCATTTTACACTTTGGTGAGTGAAAAAAAAAACAAAATGTAATGATCACTTTGGTAATGGATTTCAAAGAGCGATTTATTTAAAAAAAAGCTCTACAAGCTTCGGCGACGTTGGAGAGAGTGTGACGTAATATATAATAATAAATGACTTTCTTTTGAAGTTGTTAGAAAATGTAGGATTATGTTGAATTGAGTTTATAGAATGGCCTTTCATGCCATATATATATACTATATATAGTAGAAAAAATTAATGTAAAATAAAGATTCGAATGGCTTAATTGCGGTGTGAAGGTAAAAAGGAGTGGCAAAGATTGTGATTTTGAAAAATGAAATGAATGAAGTAAATGACTTTGACGAGTGATGATGATGATAATAATAATAAAAATTATAATAATAATAATAATAATAATATTATTATTATTATTAATAAAACAAACGAAAGCTTTTTTTATAGCGTTCGTGATAATTGGGTGGCTCTGAAAAGAGCCGTTTGTATGAGTGTGAGGTTGGTATTTCGACACGCCGAAAAGAAAGGCATCAAGAGTGGAGCGCGCTCACTGACTAGCGGCGGCTTGACTGCCTCCTCCGCTCGAAGCGGTCTTCTTGGGCAAAAGAACGGCTTGAATGTTGGGCAAAACTCCTCCTTGAGCGATCGTCACGCCCGAAAGCAACTTGTTCAATTCTTCGTCATTTCTGATGGCCAGCTGCAAGTGGCGCGGAATGATTCTGGTCTTTTTGTTATCCCTGGCGGCGTTGCCGGCCAATTCGAGCACTTCAGCCGCCAAATATTCCATCACGGCGGCCAAGTAGACCGGAGCACCGGCTCCGATTCTTTCGGCGTAGTTGCCCTTGCGAAGAAGTCTGTGGATACGACCGACCGGGAATTGAAGTCCTGCGCGACTAGACCTGGTCTTTGACTTTCCCTTAACCTTGCCTCCTTTGCCTCTGCCCGACATGATATTGAATAGGGTTGATGATAGGAACGATAAAGAGAAAATTCTGTTGAAAATCAGCCAAATTTTGCTTTTGGAGCGCATTTTATAGCCCATCGCTTTAGTCGAGTTGCCATGAGTCGAAATAGCACGTGATAGCGCAGAGTGCAACGATTGGTGGATTTAGATTGGTCGACTCTGCTAGACGTGTATATATAAAGGCGTTCGATGCGCGCTCGAAACATTCTAGATTGTTCTCGAATATTCTGACGTTATAGTAGCAAATTTTCAGCCGTATGCCTCCCAAACCAGCCAGTAAGGGTGCCAAAAAGGCCGCCAGCAAAGCCAAAGCCGTCCGAAATGCCGACAAGAAACACAAAAAGAGGAGAAAGGAGTCCTACTTCATCTACATCTACAAGGTGCTCAAGCAAGTGCACCCCGACACCGGCATTAGCGGCAAAGCCATGTCCATCATGAATTCCTTCGTGAACGACATCTTTGAGCGCATCGCCGCCGAAGCGTCCAGACTGGCGCACTACAACAAGCGTTCCACCATCACGTCTAGGGAAATTCAAACGGCCGTTCGACTTCTCTTGCCCGGTGAGCTGGCGAAGCACGCTGTGAGCGAAGGTACCAAGGCCGTCACCAAGTACACTAGCTCCAAGTGAATACTACAACCACAACCTATTCACTTTTTCACTCACCCACCCACTCTCTCAAAAAGGCTCTTTTCAGAGCCACCAAATCTTAAAAGACGAACAAATGGCCACTTTTGTCATATATTTCCTTCATCTTATTTTCACGCATTCGCTTTTTAAAAAATAATACAAATGAAATTATCGAAGACTTGATTTTATTTTATAAAATATAACCTTTTCACTTTCACTCACTCACTCACTCACTCTCAAAAAGGCTCTTTTCAGAGCCACCTAATCACAAAAGACGAACAAATGGCCACTTTTGTCATATATTTTCTTCATCTTATTTGCACGCACTGGCTTCTTTAAAAAAAAAGTTAATACGAATGAATGCTGCCTCAATTAAGGACTTATTTTAAATTCAATAGAATACAACTTGTGTACTTTTTTTTGGCGCCTGCCAACTATATCGAGAATAAATTGAAGTACTTATTTACATTATAAGCCTTTATTTTATCATTATTATTATTTTTATTATTATTATTATTATTATGAATAAATTGAAGTACTTATTCACAATATAAGCCTTTATATTATTGTTATTAATAATTTTATTATTATTATTATTATTATTATTATTATTATTATTATCATCATCATCATCATCATTATCATCATCATTATCATTCGAATGTCATCAATACTTTTCAATAAATTGAAAAAGGAATAGGAAGACACACGTACATGCCATGCTATGCTTGGTATAGATATTATAAAATGAAGGCTTACAAATTTTTTTTAATATAAACATTTTTATATAAACAAAAAAAAAAACGAAACGAAACGAATGATGACTTCTTTTAGAACGTTTAAGGAATTGGTGGTCCTGAAAAGGACCGTTTGTTGAGTTTGCCATTGGCTTTTGAATGGTGCCAAAAGCATAAATGACCATTATAATACCAATCAACCTCCGAAACCGTACAGAGTTCTACCCTGTCTCTTGAGGGCGTAAACCACGTCCATGGCCGTGACGGTCTTCCTCTTGGCGTGCTCGGTGTACGTTACGGCGTCCCTAATGACGTTTTCGAGAAAGACCTTCAGTACGCCGCGAGTTTCTTCGTAAATGAGACCGGAGATTCTCTTGACGCCACCTCTTCTTGCCAGACGACGAATGGCGGGCTTGGTGATGCCCTGGATGTTATCCCTCAGTACTTTTCTGTGACGCTTGGCGCCTCCCTTTCCCAATCCCTTGCCTCCTTTGCCTCTTCCAGACATATTTTTAAAGAAAGTTTAGAGCACGACGACGGGAAGAATTAAGTGAGAGCAGCTTTATAGAGGCAATCGGGCCTCTCGCTCACTTATTTATACGCCAGGCGGCTAGAGTCGGTGTCGAAATGCACGAAGCTTATTGGCTGAATTTCATTCAGTTCGCACGATACATTGAAAAACTTTGATTTTTAGCCTATTATCGAGTAATTTGATTTCATCAAAGTGCAATATATTGGGGCAATCATATCGAAAAGTTAAACTTAACATTTTCTACTTTTTATCTTTTTTTATTCGCACCTAAACGATAAAAAGTTTCAAATTGCTACATCAACTCGTCCATTAGAACCTTTTAATCGACCAAAATTGAAATGATTTGTTCATGTTACCTTTTTTGGTACATTCGAAAGATATTCGGAACAAATGTAACTTATTGTGAGCCAAAAATGCCTCACTTTAGCAACTTTTAAATGTTCTTTCGAAAAGTTTCTAGTCAACGCGGACCAATAGGAGCGAAGCTGCCTGAGTCACAAAGTGTATATAAATATGGCAACGCAGGCCGGCGCCTCATTTCTATCTAAATTTGAACTTCTACTTTATTCAATTTTAGTATCGTATCAATATTGCAATGGCTCGTACCAAGCAAACTGCCAGAAAGTCGACGGGTGGAAAAGCACCCAGAAAGCAGTTGGCCACCAAGGCGGCCAGAAAAAGTGCTCCTGCCACCGGTGGAGTCAAAAAGCCGCACAGGTATAGACCCGGTACGGTGGCGCTGAGAGAAATTAGGCGTTACCAAAAGAGTACCGAGTTGCTGATCAGGAAGCTGCCCTTCCAGCGACTTGTGAGAGAAATCGCGCAAGACTTCAAGACCGACTTGCGTTTCCAGAGTTCGGCCGTGATGGCTCTTCAAGAGGCTAGCGAGGCTTACCTGGTGGGTCTGTTCGAGGACACCAACTTGTGTGCCATTCACGCCAAGAGGGTCACCATCATGCCCAAGGACATTCAGTTGGCGAGGAGGATCAGAGGCGAGCGTGCTTAAAAGCATCTTTAAAAGCGTGCTCTTTTAAAAAACAAAAGGCTCTTTTCAGAGCCACCAATTTTCAAAAATGTCTAAAAAAGGCTTCTTGCTTCGTTATTATTTATACTACTACTACTACTACTATTATTGTGGTATTACTGATATTGTAGTTGTAGCAGTACTTGTTGGTACCGCTCCAGCGTCTGTTTCTGCAATCGCTTAATCAACAGGTATTTGATTAATTTATTTTTTCGGATAATCCTTCAAATTTTAAGAATAACTAACAATTTTTTCTTTTGAGGTTCGAGTTGAAGTTGAAGAAGGAGGAGGAGAAGAAGAAGAAGAAGAAGAAGAAGAAGAAGAAGAAGAAGAAGAAGAAGAAGAAGAAGAAGAAAGAAGAAGAAGAAATAAAAGCAATTAATTAAGAACCCATTTTTTCGCTTTTTTTTTTAATTAAAAGAAAAATTTATTTTTCATTAAGCAATTATAAAGATGTTGCTCTTTTGCTAATAAAAGATCCATTTTGTCATTTTGATGAGTGCATTAATATACAATCAATTCTCTAAAGCTAAGCAAAGTATGCAATTTGTCTTACTATATGTCCGATTATGAACATTCTTCAAAAAGCGTCTTTGTTACCAACACACCCAAGGGCTTCACGAAACAAAGACAACAAGTAAGATTGGCGGCAATAGAGTAGAGGCACGCTTGCATTGTGCACGTTTAGCATAATTATTCATTTTCTTTTTCCTCCTTCCATACACACACACACACAATCATTAAACTGCAGTCAATCATCTTCTTTGTTTGCATTTGAATTTAATAAAGGCTTCCAATCCAGCAAAGCCCTACGTTCGAATCATTCACTTTTTTTATACACTTTATTCACACAAATGCTCAAAAGGTAGAAAAGCATGGCGAATAATCGATCTAAAAGAAAATCAGTACTTGATTGCAATCACAAACTGAAATCAAATCAATGAGCCTTAAGAATTCAGACTTGAGTTCATGAAATCAAATCGCATGTAATAACTATTGACAACATTTTGTTCACTTCATTACTTTTTTCTTGCCTCTTGCCTCCACTTTTTCAATTTACGTATTTACAAAAAATCTCTCTAGAAAGGGCATTCTCTTACAATGCTTTCCAACACTTGCTGACTCTTGTCTAAAAAACTGGCGAAAGACATCTATCTGTAGCCGATGGTGGATGACTTGATCGCAATGGCCCTCATTTCCAACGAAGCAATAGCCGATTCGCACTAGTGAGATAACATTACTCGTCTTTGAATTTTTTCTCTCTAATTGATCCTGCCTTATTCCTTTTTGTTTCATTAGTTCCACTTGAACAAACAAACAAAGAATTTGGCACGACCCACCGAGCGGTTGTTTCGGCATTCTAGTGGTGCATTTTGAAATGAGCATCGATGATAATTTGCCAATGTTTCGGCACCCTTGCTTTTCGGCATGTTCGCAGAAAAGTCTGTCTGGACGGATTGTCACGTAATATAAAATATTAAAGACACTCCTTTCGAGTTGCTAGCATACGTACGATTATGTTATTAGTATTTTTTGAATGGCCTTTTCATCCCATATAATAATAAAACGAAAAATAAGGTGGCAAAGAATATTTATGTAGCCGTTGGAGGACGACTTGATTGCAGTGCCCCCCATTTCATACTAGGCGACAGCGGATTTGGGCTAGTATTACTCTTGTTCCAGTTGAACAAATGAACAAAGAATTTGGCACGACCCACAAACAAAAAAACAAAGAGTTTAGCGCGCACCATTGAGCGGTTGTTTCGGCATTCTAGTGGTGCATTTTTGAATGAGCATTGAAGAAGACATTTTTGGCAATGTCTCGGCACGCTTGCCTTTGCAGCGTGATGGCGGCCTAGCCTAGCCTAGCCTAGCCGAATGACATTGCTTTAAATTCATCGCATTGAACACTTTTGTGAATTTTAAAAAAAGAATTTTGAAAAAAATTGCCTCGGTAAACGATTTCGAAGACCGCTTTATTTTTTATTCAAAAAAGCCAAACGTCGGAGACGTTGGCCAGACTGCCACGTAATATATAATAATGAAGAATTTTAATTTAAAGTTGTCACCAAACGTACAATTATTCTGAATTAAAATTTTAGCTTCTTTGAATAGTTTTTCCATGGCGTATATAACAAGAAATAGTTAAAATAAACATTTGAGTGGCATGATGGCGTTGTGAAGGTAAGAAAGAAGGAAGGAAGGACGGAGTGATTTTGAGAAAGGGCATTGGCGGCAATAAGAAAAAGGAGTGATAGAGATTGTGATATTGAAAAATGAATAAAGTGAATTACTTTGACGAGTAGTGAAGATGGTAATAATAATAATGATATAGCAGAACGAAATTTCTTCAACCTTATCGCATTTTACACTTTGGTGAGTGAAAAAAAAAACAAAATGTAATGATCACTTTGGTAATGGATTTCAAAGAGCGATTTATTTAAAAAAAAGCTCTACAAGCTTCGGCGACGTTGGAGAGAGTGTGACGTAATATATAATAATAAATGACTTTCTTTTGAAGTTGTTAGAAAATGTAGGATTATGTTGAATTGAGTTTATAGAATGGCCTTTCATGCCATATATATATACTATATATAGTAGAAAAAATTAATGTAAAATAAAGATTCGAATGGCTTAATTGCGGTGTGAAGGTAAAAAGGAGTGGCAAAGATTGTGATTTTGAAAAATGAAATGAATGAAGTAAATGACTTTGACGAGTGATGATGATGATAATAATAATAAAAATTATAATAATAATAATAATAATAATATTATTATTATTATTAATAAAACAAACGAAAGCTTTTTTTATAGCGTTCGTGATAATTGGGTGGCTCTGAAAAGAGCCGTTTGTATGAGTGTGAGGTTGGTATTTCGACACGCCGAAAAGAAAGGCATCAAGAGTGGAGCGCGCTCACTGACTAGCGGCGGCTTGACTGCCTCCTCCGCTCGAAGCGGTCTTCTTGGGCAAAAGAACGGCTTGAATGTTGGGCAAAACTCCTCCTTGAGCGATCGTCACGCCCGAAAGCAACTTGTTCAATTCTTCGTCATTTCTGATGGCCAGCTGCAAGTGGCGCGGAATGATTCTGGTCTTTTTGTTATCCCTGGCGGCGTTGCCGGCCAATTCGAGCACTTCAGCCGCCAAATATTCCATCACGGCGGCCAAGTAGACCGGAGCACCGGCTCCGATTCTTTCGGCGTAGTTGCCCTTGCGAAGAAGTCTGTGGATACGACCGACCGGGAATTGAAGTCCTGCGCGACTAGACCTGGTCTTTGACTTTCCCTTAACCTTGCCTCCTTTGCCTCTGCCCGACATGATATTGAATAGGGTTGATGATAGGAACGATAAAGAGAAAATTCTGTTGAAAATCAGCCAAATTTTGCTTTTGGAGCGCATTTTATAGCCCATCGCTTTAGTCGAGTTGCCATGAGTCGAAATAGCACGTGATAGCGCAGAGTGCAACGATTGGTGGATTTAGATTGGTCGACTCTGCTAGACGTGTATATATAAAGGCGTTCGATGCGCGCTCGAAACATTCTAGATTGTTCTCGAATATTCTGACGTTATAGTAGCAAATTTTCAGCCGTATGCCTCCCAAACCAGCCAGTAAGGGTGCCAAAAAGGCCGCCAGCAAAGCCAAAGCCGTCCGAAATGCCGACAAGAAACACAAAAAGAGGAGAAAGGAGTCCTACTTCATCTACATCTACAAGGTGCTCAAGCAAGTGCACCCCGACACCGGCATTAGCGGCAAAGCCATGTCCATCATGAATTCCTTCGTGAACGACATCTTTGAGCGCATCGCCGCCGAAGCGTCCAGACTGGCGCACTACAACAAGCGTTCCACCATCACGTCTAGGGAAATTCAAACGGCCGTTCGACTTCTCTTGCCCGGTGAGCTGGCGAAGCACGCTGTGAGCGAAGGTACCAAGGCCGTCACCAAGTACACTAGCTCCAAGTGAATACTACAACCACAACCTATTCACTTTTTCACTCACCCACCCACTCTCTCAAAAAGGCTCTTTTCAGAGCCACCAAATCTTAAAAGACGAACAAATGGCCACTTTTGTCATATATTTCCTTCATCTTATTTGCACGCATTCGCTTTTTAAAAAATAATACAAATGAAATTATCGAAGACTTGATTTTATTTTATAAAATATAACCTTTTCACTTTCACTCACTCACTCACTCACTCTCAAAAAGGCTCTTTTCAGAGCCACCTAATCACAAAAGACGAACAAATGGCCACTTTTGTCATATATTTTCTTCATCTTATTTGCACGCACTGGCTTCTTTAAAAAAAAAGTTAATACGAATGAATGCTGCCTCAATTAAGGACTTATTTTAAATTCAATAGAATACAACTTGTGTACTTTTTTTTGGCGCCTGCCAACTATATCGAGAATAAATTGAAGTACTTATTTACATTATAAGCCTTTATTTTATCATTATTATTATTTTTATTATTATTATTATTATTATGAATAAATTGAAGTACTTATTCACAATATAAGCCTTTATATTATTGTTATTAATAATTTTATTATTATTATTATTATTATTATTATTATTATTATTATTATTATTATTATTATCATCATCATCATCATCATTATCATCATCATTATCATTCGAATGTCATCAATACTTTTCAATAAATTGAAAAAGGAATAGGAAGACACACGTACATGCCATGCTATGCTTGGTATAGATATTATAAAATGAAGGCTTACAAATTTTTTTTAATATAAACATTTTTATATAAACAAAAAAAAAAACGAAACGAAACGAATGATGACTTCTTTTAGAACGTTTAAGGAATTGGTGGTCCTGAAAAGGACCGTTTGTTGAGTTTGCCATTGGCTTTTGAATGGTGCCAAAAGCATAAATGACCATTATAATACCAATCAACCTCCGAAACCGTACAGAGTTCTACCCTGTCTCTTGAGGGCGTAAACCACGTCCATGGCCGTGACGGTCTTCCTCTTGGCGTGCTCGGTGTACGTTACGGCGTCCCTAATGACGTTTTCGAGAAAGACCTTCAGTACGCCGCGAGTTTCTTCGTAAATGAGACCGGAGATTCTCTTGACGCCACCTCTTCTTGCCAGACGACGAATGGCGGGCTTGGTGATGCCCTGGATGTTATCCCTCAGTACTTTTCTGTGACGCTTGGCGCCTCCCTTTCCCAATCCCTTGCCTCCTTTGCCTCTTCCAGACATATTTTTAAAGAAAGTTTAGAGCACGACGACGGATACAATCATAGATAAAGAGCAGCACTATAGAGGCAATCGGCCTCTCGCTCACTTATTTATACGCCAGGCGGCTAGAGTCGGTGTCGAAATGCACGAAGCTTATTGGCTGAATTTCATTCAGTTCGCACGATACATTGAAAAACTTTGATTTTTAGCTTATTATCGAGTAATTTAATTTCATCAAAGTGCAATATATTGGGGCAATCATATCGAAAAGTTAAACTCATCATTTTCTACTTTTTATTTTTCTTTATTCGCACCTAAACGATAAAAAGTTTCAAATTGCTACATCAACTCGTCCATTAGAACCTTTTAATCGACCAAAATTGAAATGATTTGTTCATGTTACGTTTTTTGGTACATTCGAAAGATATTCGGAACAAATGTAACTTATTGTGAGCCAAAAATGCCTCACTTTAGCAACTTTTAAATGTTCTTTCGAAAAGTTTCTAGTCAACGCGGACCAATAGGAGCGAAGCTGCCTGAGTCACAAAGTGTATATAAATATGGCAACGCAGGCCGGCGGCTCATTACTATCTAAATTTGTGCTTCTCCCCATTCATTTTTAGTATCGTATTAATATTGCAATGGCTCGTACCAAGCAAACTGCCAGAAAGTCGACGGGTGGAAAAGCACCCAGAAAGCAGTTGGCCACCAAGGCGGCCAGAAAAAGTGCTCCTGCCACCGGTGGAGTCAAAAAGCCGCACAGGTATAGACCCGGTACGGTGGCGCTGAGAGAAATTAGGCGTTACCAAAAGAGTACCGAGTTGCTGATCAGGAAGCTGCCCTTCCAGCGACTTGTGAGAGAAATCGCGCAAGACTTCAAGACCGACTTGCGTTTCCAGAGTTCGGCCGTGATGGCTCTTCAAGAGGCTAGCGAGGCTTACCTGGTGGGTCTGTTCGAGGACACCAACTTGTGTGCCATTCACGCCAAGAGGGTCACCATCATGCCCAAGGACATTCAGTTGGCGAGGAGGATCAGAGGCGAGCGTGCTTAAAAGCATCTTTGAAAGCGTGCTCTTTTAAAAAACAAAAGGCTCTTTTCAGAGCCACCAATTTTCAAAAATGTCTAAAAAAGGCTTCTTGCTTCGTTATTATTTATACCACTACTACTACTACTATTATTGTGGTATTACTGATATTGTAGTTGTAGCGGTACTTGTTGGTACCGCTCTTGTGTCTGTTTCTGCAATCGCTTAATCAACAGGTATTTGATTTATTTATTTTTTCGGATAATCCTTCAAATTTTAAGAATAACTAACAATTTTTTCTTTCGAGGTTCGAGTTGAAGTTGGAGAAGGAGGAGGAGGAGAAGAAGAAGAAGAAGAAGAAGAAGAAGAAGAAGAAGAAGAAGAAGAAGAAGAAGAAGAAGAAGAAGAAATAAAAGCAATTAATAAAGAACCCATTGTTTCGCTTTTTTTTTTAATTAAAGGAAAAGTTTATTTTTCCATAAGCAATTATAAAGATGTTGCTCTTTTGCTAATAAAAGATCCATTTTGTCATTTTGATGAGTGCATTAATATACAATCAATTCTCTAAAGCTAAGCAAAGTATGCAGTTTGTCTTTCTATAGGTCTCATTATAAACATTCCTCAAAAAGTGTCTTTGTTACCAACACTCCCAAGGGCTTCAAAGTATGCAATTTGTCTTACTATAGGTCTGATTATGAACATTCCTCAAAAAGCGTCTTTGTTACCAACACACCCAAGGGCTTCACGAAACAAAGACAAAAAGTAAGATTGGCGGCAATAGAGTAGAGGCACGGTTGCATTGTGCACGTTTAGCATAATTATTCATTTTCTTTTTCTTCCTTCCATACACACACACACACACATACAATCATTAAACTGCAGTCAATCATCTTCTTTGTTTGCATTTGAATTTAATAAAGGCTTCCAATCCAGCAAAGCCATACGTTCGAATCACTCACTTTTTTTATACACTTTATTCACACAAATGCTCAAAAGGTAGAAAAGCATGGCGAATAATCGATCTAAAAGAAAATCAGTACGTGATTGCAATCACAAACTGAAATCAAATCAAATCAATGAGCCTTAAGAATTCAGAGTTGAGTTCATGAAATTAAATCGCATGTAATAACTATTGACAACATTTTGTTCACTTCATTACTGTTTTCTTGTCTCTTGCCTCCACTTTTTCAATTTACGTATTTACAAAAAATCTCTCTAGAAAGGGCATTCTCTTACAATGCCTTCCAACACTTGCTGACTCTTTTGTCTACAAAACTGGCGAAGGACATCTATCTGTAGCCGATGGTGGATGACTTGATCGCAATGGCCCTCATTTCCAAAGAAGCAATAGCCGATTCGGACTATTGAGATAACATTACTCGTCTTTGAATTTTTTCTCTCTAATTTATCCTGCCTTATTCCTCTTTGTTTCATTTGTTCCACATGAACAAACAAACAAGGAATTTGGCACGACCCACCGAGCGGTTGTTTCGGCATTCTAGTGGTGCATTTTGAAATGAGCATCGATGATAAATTGCCAATGTTTCGGCACCCTTGCTTTTCGGCATGTTCGCAGAAAAGTCTGTCTGGACAGACTGTCACGTAATATAAAATATTAAAGACACTCCTTTCGAGTTGCTAGCATACGTACGATTATGTTATTAGTATTTTTTGAATGGCCTTTTCATCCCATATAATAATAAAACGAAAAATAAGGTGGCAAAGAATATTTATGTAACCGTTGGTGGACAACTTGATTGCAGTGCCCCCCATTTCATACTAGGCGACAGCGGATTTGGGCTAGTATTACTCTTGTTCCAGTTGAACAAATAAAGAAAGAATTTGGCACGACCCACAAACAAAAAAACAAAGAATTTAGCGCGCACCATCGAGCGGTTGTTTAGGCATTCTAGTGGTGCATTTTTGAATGAGCATTGAAGAAGACATTTTTGGCAATGTCTCGGCACGCTTGCCTTTGCAGCGTGATGGCGGCCTAGCCTAGCCTAGCCGAATGACATTGCTTTAAATTCATCGCATTGAACACTTTTGTGAATTTTAAAAAAAGAATTTCGAAAAAAATCGCCTCGGTAAACGATTTCGAAGACGGCTTTATTTTTTTTTCAAAAAAGCCAAACGTCGGAGACGTTGGCCAGACTGCCACGTAATATATAATAATGAAGAATTTTAATTTAAAGTTGTCACCAAAGGTACAATTATTCTGAATTAAAATTTTAGCTTCCTCGAATAGTTTTTCCATGCCGTATATAACAAGAAATAGTTAACATAAACATTTGAGTCGCATGATGGCGTTGTGAAGGTAAGAAAGAAGGAAGGACGGAGTGATTTTGAGAAAGGGTATTAGCGGCAATAAGAAAAAGGAGTGATAGAGATTGTGATATTGAAAAATGAATGAAGTGAATTACTTTGACGAGTAGTGAAGATGATGATGGTAATAATAATAATGATATAGTAGAACGAAATTTCTTCAACCTTATCGCATTTTACACTTTGGTGAGTGAAAAAAAAAACAAAATGTAATGATCACTTTGGTAATGGATTTCAAATAGCGATTTATTTAAAAAAAAGCTCTACAAGCTTCGGCGACGTTGGAGAGAGCGTGACGTAATATATAATAATAAATGACTTTCTTTTGAAGTTGTTAGAAAATGTAGGATTATGTTGAATTGAGTTTATAGAATGGCCTTTCATGCCATATATATATACTATATATAGTAGAAAAAATTAATGTAAAATAAAGATTCGAATGGCTTAATTGCGGTGTGAAGGTAAAAAGGAGTGGCAAAGATTGTGATTTTGAAAAATGAAATGAATGAAGTAAATGACTTTGACGAGTGATGATGATGATAATAATAATAAAAATTATAATAATAATAATAATAATAATATTATTATTATTATTAATAAAACAAACGAAAGCTTTTTTTATAGCGTTCGTGATAATTGGGTGGCTCTGAAAAGAGCCGTTTGTATGAGTGTGAGGTTGGTATTTCGACACGCCGAAAAGAAAGGCATCAAGAGTGGAGCGCGCTCACTGACTAGCGGCGGCTTGACTGCCTCCTCCGCTCGAAGCGGTCTTCTTGGGCAAAAGAACGGCTTGAATGTTGGGCAAAACTCCTCCTTGAGCGATCGTCACGCCCGAAAGCAACTTGTTCAATTCTTCGTCATTTCTGATGGCCAGCTGCAAGTGGCGCGGAATGATTCTGGTCTTTTTGTTATCCCTGGCGGCGTTGCCGGCCAATTCGAGCACTTCAGCCGCCAAATATTCCATCACGGCGGCCAAGTAGACCGGAGCACCGGCTCCGATTCTTTCGGCGTAGTTGCCCTTGCGAAGAAGTCTGTGGATACGACCGACCGGGAATTGAAGTCCTGCGCGACTAGACCTGGTCTTTGACTTTCCCTTAACCTTGCCTCCTTTGCCTCTGCCCGACATGATATTGAATAGGGTTGATGATAGGAACGATAAAGAGAAAATTCTGTTGAAAATCAGCCAAATTTTGCTTTTGGAGCGCATTTTATAGCCCATCGCTTTAGTCGAGTTGCCATGAGTCGAAATAGCACGTGATAGCGCAGAGTGCAACGATTGGTGGATTTAGATTGGTCGACTCTGCTAGACGTGTATATATAAAGGCGTTCGATGCGCGCTCGAAACATTCTAGATTGTTCTCGAATATTCTGACGTTATAGTAGCAAATTTTCAGCCGTATGCCTCCCAAACCAGCCAGTAAGGGTGCCAAAAAGGCCGCCAGCAAAGCCAAAGCCGTCCGAAATGCCGACAAGAAACACAAAAAGAGGAGAAAGGAGTCCTACTTCATCTACATCTACAAGGTGCTCAAGCAAGTGCACCCCGACACCGGCATTAGCGGCAAAGCCATGTCCATCATGAATTCCTTCGTGAACGACATCTTTGAGCGCATCGCCGCCGAAGCGTCCAGACTGGCGCACTACAACAAGCGTTCCACCATCACGTCTAGGGAAATTCAAACGGCGTTCGACTTCTCTTGCCCGGTGAGCTGGCGAAGCACGCTGTGAGCGAAGGTACCAAGGCCGTCACCAAGTACACTAGCTCCAAGTGAATACTACAACCACAACCTATTCACTTTTTCACTCACCCACCCACTCTCTCAAAAAGGCTCTTTTCAGAGCCACCAAATCTTAAAAGACGAACAAATGGCCACTTTTGTCATATATTTCCTTCATCTTATTTGCACGCATTCGCTTTTTAAAAAATAATACAAATGAAATTATCGAAGACTTGATTTTATTTTATAAAATATAACCTTTTCACTTTCACTCACTCACTCACTCACTCTCAAAAAGGCTCTTTTCAGAGCCACCTAATCACAAAAGACGAACAAATGGCCACTTTTGTCATATATTTTCTTCATCTTATTTGCACGCACTGGCTTCTTTAAAAAAAAAGTTAATACGAATGAATGCTGCCTCAATTAAGGACTTATTTTAAATTCAATAGAATACAACTTGTGTACTTTTTTTTGGCGCCTGCCAACTATATCGAGAATAAATTGAAGTACTTATTTACATTATAAGCCTTTATTTTATCATTATTATTATTTTTATTATTATTATTATTATTATGAATAAATTGAAGTACTTATTCACAATATAAGCCTTTATATTATTGTTATTAATAATTTTATTATTATTATTATTATTATTATTATTATTATTATTATTATTATTATTATTATCATCATCATCATCATCATTATCATCATCATTATCATTCGAATGTCATCAATACTTTTCAATAAATTGAAAAAGGAATAGGAAGACACACGTACATGCCATGCTATGCTTGGTATAGATATTATAAAATGAAGGCTTACAAATTTTTTTTAATATAAACATTTTTATATAAACAAAAAAAAAAACGAAACGAAACGAATGATGACTTCTTTTAGAACGTTTAAGGAATTGGTGGTCCTGAAAAGGACCGTTTGTTGAGTTTGCCATTGGCTTTTGAATGGTGCCAAAAGCATAAATGACCATTATAATACCAATCAACCTCCGAAACCGTACAGAGTTCTACCCTGTCTCTTGAGGGCGTAAACCACGTCCATGGCCGTGACGGTCTTCCTCTTGGCGTGCTCGGTGTACGTTACGGCGTCCCTAATGACGTTTTCGAGAAAGACCTTCAGTACGCCGCGAGTTTCTTCGTAAATGAGACCGGAGATTCTCTTGACGCCACCTCTTCTTGCCAGACGACGAATGGCGGGCTTGGTGATGCCCTGGATGTTATCCCTCAGTACTTTTCTGTGACGCTTGGCGCCTCCCTTTCCCAATCCCTTGCCTCCTTTGCCTCTTCCAGACATATTTTTAAAGAAAGTTTAGAGCACGACGACGGATACAATCATAGATAAAGAGCAGCACTATAGAGGCAATCGGCCTCTCGCTCACTTATTTATACGCCAGGCGGCTAGAGTCGGTGTCGAAATGCACGAAGCTTATTGGCTGAATTTCATTCAGTTCGCACGATACATTGAAAAACTTTGATTTTTAGCTTATTATCGAGTAATTTAATTTCATCAAAGTGCAATATATTGGGGCAATCATATCGAAAAGTTAAACTCATCATTTTCTACTTTTTATTTTTCTTTATTCGCACCTAAACGATAAAAAGTTTCAAATTGCTACATCAACTCGTCCATTAGAACCTTTTAATCGACCAAAATTGAAATGATTTGTTCATGTTACGTTTTTTGGTACATTCGAAAGATATTCGGAACAAATGTAACTTATTGTGAGCCAAAAATGCCTCACTTTAGCAACTTTTAAATGTTCTTTCGAAAAGTTTCTAGTCAACGCGGACCAATAGGAGCGAAGCTGCCTGAGTCACAAAGTGTATATAAATATGGCAACGCAGGCCGGCGGCTCATTACTATCTAAATTTGTGCTTCTCCCCATTCATTTTTAGTATCGTATTAATATTGCAATGGCTCGTACCAAGCAAACTGCCAGAAAGTCGACGGGTGGAAAAGCACCCAGAAAGCAGTTGGCCACCAAGGCGGCCAGAAAAAGTGCTCCTGCCACCGGTGGAGTCAAAAAGCCGCACAGGTATAGACCCGGTACGGTGGCGCTGAGAGAAATTAGGCGTTACCAAAAGAGTACCGAGTTGCTGATCAGGAAGCTGCCCTTCCAGCGACTTGTGAGAGAAATCGCGCAAGACTTCAAGACCGACTTGCGTTTCCAGAGTTCGGCCGTGATGGCTCTTCAAGAGGCTAGCGAGGCTTACCTGGTGGGTCTGTTCGAGGACACCAACTTGTGTGCCATTCACGCCAAGAGGGTCACCATCATGCCCAAGGACATTCAGTTGGCGAGGAGGATCAGAGGCGAGCGTGCTTAAAAGCATCTTTGAAAGCGTGCTCTTTTAAAAAACAAAAGGCTCTTTTCAGAGCCACCAATTTTCAAAAATGTCTAAAAAAGGCTTCTTGCTTCGTTATTATTTATACCACTACTACTACTACTATTATTGTGGTATTACTGATATTGTAGTTGTAGCGGTACTTGTTGGTACCGCTCTTGTGTCTGTTTCTGCAATCGCTTAATCAACAGGTATTTGATTTATTTATTTTTTCGGATAATCCTTCAAATTTTAAGAATAACTAACAATTTTTTCTTTCGAGGTTCGAGTTGAAGTTGGAGAAGGAGGAGGAGGAGAAGAAGAAGAAGAAGAAGAAGAAGAAGAAGAAGAAGAAGAAGAAGAAGAAGAAGAAGAAGAAGAAGAAATAAAAGCAATTAATAAAGAACCCATTGTTTCGCTTTTTTTTTTAATTAAAGGAAAAGTTTATTTTTCCATAAGCAATTATAAAGATGTTGCTCTTTTGCTAATAAAAGATCCATTTTGTCATTTTGATGAGTGCATTAATATACAATCAATTCTCTAAAGCTAAGCAAAGTATGCAGTTTGTCTTTCTATAGGTCTCATTATAAACATTCCTCAAAAAGTGTCTTTGTTACCAACACTCCCAAGGGCTTCAAAGTATGCAATTTGTCTTACTATAGGTCTGATTATGAACATTCCTCAAAAAGCGTCTTTGTTACCAACACACCCAAGGGCTTCACGAAACAAAGACAAAAAGTAAGATTGGCGGCAATAGAGTAGAGGCACGGTTGCATTGTGCACGTTTAGCATAATTATTCATTTTCTTTTTCTTCCTTCCATACACACACACACACACATACAATCATTAAACTGCAGTCAATCATCTTCTTTGTTTGCATTTGAATTTAATAAAGGCTTCCAATCCAGCAAAGCCATACGTTCGAATCACTCACTTTTTTTATACACTTTATTCACACAAATGCTCAAAAGGTAGAAAAGCATGGCGAATAATCGATCTAAAAGAAAATCAGTACGTGATTGCAATCACAAACTGAAATCAAATCAAATCAATGAGCCTTAAGAATTCAGAGTTGAGTTCATGAAATTAAATCGCATGTAATAACTATTGACAACATTTTGTTCACTTCATTACTGTTTTCTTGTCTCTTGCCTCCACTTTTTCAATTTACGTATTTACAAAAAATCTCTCTAGAAAGGGCATTCTCTTACAATGCCTTCCAACACTTGCTGACTCTTTTGTCTACAAAACTGGCGAAGGACATCTATCTGTAGCCGATGGTGGATGACTTGATCGCAATGGCCCTCATTTCCAAAGAAGCAATAGCCGATTCGGACTATTGAGATAACATTACTCGTCTTTGAATTTTTTCTCTCTAATTTATCCTGCCTTATTCCTCTTTGTTTCATTTGTTCCACATGAACAAACAAACAAGGAATTTGGCACGACCCACCGAGCGGTTGTTTCGGCATTCTAGTGGTGCATTTTGAAATGAGCATCGATGATAAATTGCCAATGTTTCGGCACCCTTGCTTTTCGGCATGTTCGCAGAAAAGTCTGTCTGGACAGACTGTCACGTAATATAAAATATTAAAGACACTCCTTTCGAGTTGCTAGCATACGTACGATTATGTTATTAGTATTTTTTGAATGGCCTTTTCATCCCATATAATAATAAAACGAAAAATAAGGTGGCAAAGAATATTTATGTAACCGTTGGTGGACAACTTGATTGCAGTGCCCCCCATTTCATACTAGGCGACAGCGGATTTGGGCTAGTATTACTCTTGTTCCAGTTGAACAAATAAAGAAAGAATTTGGCACGACCCACAAACAAAAAAACAAAGAATTTAGCGCGCACCATCGAGCGGTTGTTTAGGCATTCTAGTGGTGCATTTTTGAATGAGCATTGAAGAAGACATTTTTGGCAATGTCTCGGCACGCTTGCCTTTGCAGCGTGATGGCGGCCTAGCCTAGCCTAGCCGAATGACATTGCTTTAAATTCATCGCATTGAACACTTTTGTGAATTTTAAAAAAAGAATTTCGAAAAAAATCGCCTCGGTAAACGATTTCGAAGACGGCTTTATTTTTTTTTCAAAAAAGCCAAACGTCGGAGACGTTGGCCAGACTGCCACGTAATATATAATAATGAAGAATTTTAATTTAAAGTTGTCACCAAAGGTACAATTATTCTGAATTAAAATTTTAGCTTCCTCGAATAGTTTTTCCATGCCGTATATAACAAGAAATAGTTAACATAAACATTTGAGTCGCATGATGGCGTTGTGAAGGTAAGAAAGAAGGAAGGACGGAGTGATTTTGAGAAAGGGTATTAGCGGCAATAAGAAAAAGGAGTGATAGAGATTGTGATATTGAAAAATGAATGAAGTGAATTACTTTGACGAGTAGTGAAGATGATGATGGTAATAATAATAATGATATAGTAGAACGAAATTTCTTCAACCTTATCGCATTTTACACTTTGGTGAGTGAAAAAAAAAACAAAATGTAATGATCACTTTGGTAATGGATTTCAAATAGCGATTTATTTAAAAAAAAGCTCTACAAGCTTCGGCGACGTTGGAGAGAGCGTGACGTAATATATAATAATAAATGACTTTCTTTTGAAGTTGTTAGAAAATGTAGGATTATGTTGAATTGAGTTTATAGAATGGCCTTTCATGCCATATATATATACTATATATAGTAGAAAAAATTAATGTAAAATAAAGATTCGAATGGCTTAATTGCGGTGTGAAGGTAAAAAGGAGTGGCAAAGATTGTGATTTTGAAAAATGAAATGAATGAAGTAAATGACTTTGACGAGTGATGATGATGATAATAATAATAAAAATTATAATAATAATAATAATAATAATATTATTATTATTATTAATAAAACAAACGAAAGCTTTTTTTATAGCGTTCGTGATAATTGGGTGGCTCTGAAAAGAGCCGTTTGTATGAGTGTGAGGTTGGTATTTCGACACGCCGAAAAGAAAGGCATCAAGAGTGGAGCGCGCTCACTGACTAGCGGCGGCTTGACTGCCTCCTCCGCTCGAAGCGGTCTTCTTGGGCAAAAGAACGGCTTGAATGTTGGGCAAAACTCCTCCTTGAGCGATCGTCACGCCCGAAAGCAACTTGTTCAATTCTTCGTCATTTCTGATGGCCAGCTGCAAGTGGCGCGGAATGATTCTGGTCTTTTTGTTATCCCTGGCGGCGTTGCCGGCCAATTCGAGTACCTCAGCCGCCAAATATTCCATCACGGCGGCCAAGTAGACCGGAGCACCGGCTCCGATTCTTTCGGCGTAGTTGCCCTTGCGAAGAAGTCTGTGGATACGACCGACCGGGAATTGAAGTCCTGCGCGACTGGACCTGGTCTTTGACTTTCCCTTAACCTTGCCTCCTTTGCCTCTGCCCGACATGATATTGAATAGGGTTGATGATAGGAACGATCAAGAGATATAAAATTCTGTTGAAAATGAGCCAAATTTTACATTTGGAGCGCATTTTATAGCCCATCGCTTTAGTCGAGTTGCCATGAGTCGAAAAAGCACGTGATAGCGCAGAGTGCAACGATTGGTGGATCTAGATTGGTCGACTCTGCTAGACGTGTATATATAAAAGCGTTCGATGCGCGCTCGCAACATTCTAGATTGTTCTCGAATATTCTGCCATTATAGTAGCAAATTGTCAGCCGTATGCCTCCCAAACCAGCCAGTAAGGGTGCCAAAAAGGCCGCCAGCAAAGCCAAAGCCGTCCGAAATGCCGACAAGAAGCACAAAAAGAGGAGAAAGGAGTCCTACTTCATCTACATCTACAAGGTGCTCAAGCAAGTGCACCCCGACACCGGCATTAGCGGCAAAGCCATGTCCATCATGAATTCCTTCGTGAACGACATCTTTGAGCGCATCGCCGCCGAAGCGTCCAGACTGGCGCACTACAACAAGCGTTCCACCATCACGTCTAGGGAAATTCAAACGGCCGTTCGACTTCTCTTGCCCGGTGAGCTGGCGAAGCACGCTGTGAGCGAAGGTACCAAGGCCGTCACCAAGTACACTAGCTCCAAGTGAATACTACAACCACAACCTATTCACTTTTTCACTCACCCACCCACTCTCTCAAAAAGGCTCTTTTCAGAGCCACCAAATCTTAAAAGACGAACAAATGGCCACTTTTGTCATATATTTCCTTCATCTTATTTGCACGCATTCGCTTTTTAAAAAATAATACAAATGAAATTATCGAAGACTTGATTTTATTTTATAAAATATAACCTTTTCACTTTCACTCACTCACTCACTCACTCTCAAAAAGGCTCTTTTCAGAGCCACCTAATCACAAAAGACGAACAAATGGCCACTTTTGTCATATATTTTCTTCATCTTATTTGCACGCACTGGCTTCTTTAAAAAAAAAGTTAATACGAATGAATGCTGCCTCAATTAAGGACTTATTTTAAATTCAATAGAATACAACTTGTGTACTTTTTTTTGGCGCCTGCCAACTATATCGAGAATAAATTGAAGTACTTATTTACATTATAAGCCTTTATTTTATCATTATTATTATTTTTATTATTATTATTATTATTATGAATAAATTGAAGTACTTATTCACAATATAAGCCTTTATATTATTGTTATTAATAATTTTATTATTATTATTATTATTATTATTATTATTATTATTATTATTATTATCATCATCATCATCATCATTATCATCATCATTATCATTCGAATGTCATCAATACTTTTCAATAAATTGAAAAAGGAATAGGAAGACACACGTACATGCCATGCTATGCTTGGTATAGATATTATAAAATGAAGGCTTACAAATTTTTTAATATAAACATTTTTATATAAACAAAAAAAAAAACGAAACGAAACGAATGATGACTTCTTTTAGAACGTTTAAGGAATTGGTGGTCCTGAAAAGGACCGTTTGTTGAGTTTGCCATTGGCTTTTGAATGGTGCCAAAAGCATAAATGACCATTATAATACCAATCAACCTCCGAAACCGTACAGAGTTCTACCCTGTCTCTTGAGGGCGTAAACCACGTCCATGGCCGTGACGGTCTTCCTCTTGGCGTGCTCGGTGTACGTTACGGCGTCCCTAATGACGTTTTCGAGAAAGACCTTCAGTACGCCGCGAGTTTCTTCGTAAATGAGACCGGAGATTCTCTTGACGCCTCCTCTTCTTGCCAGACGACGAATGGCGGGCTTGGTGATGCCCTGAATGTTATCCCTCAGTACTTTTCTGTGACGCTTGGCGCCTCCCTTTCCCAATCCCTTGCCTCCTTTGCCTCTTCCAGACATATTTTTAAAGAAAGTTTAGAGCACGACGACGGGAACAATTAAGTGAGAGCAGCTTTATAGAGGCAATCGGGCCTCTCGCTCACTTATTTATACGCCAGGCGGCTAGAGTCGGTGTCGAAATGCACGAAGCTTATTGGCTGAATTTCATTCAGTTCGCACGATACATTGAAAAACTTTGATTTTTAGCCTATTATCGAGTAATTTGATTTCATCAAAGTGCAATATATTGGGGCAATCATATCGAAAAGTTAAACTTAACATTTTCTACTTTTTATCTTTTTTTATTCGCACCTAAACGATAAAAAGTTTCAAATTGCTACATCAACTCGTCCATTAGAACCTTTTAATCGACCAAAATTGAAATGATTTGTTCATGTTACCTTTTTTGGTACATTCGAAAGATATTCGGAACAAATGTAACTTATTGTGAGCCAAAAATGCCTCACTTTAGCAACTTTTAAATGTTCTTTCGAAAAGTTTCTAGTCAACGCGGACCAATAGGAGCGAAGCTGCCTGAGTCACAAAGTGTATATAAATATGGCAACGCAGGCCGGCGCCTCATTTCTATCTAAATTTGAACTTCTACTTTATTCAATTTTAGTATCGTATCAATATTGCAATGGCTCGTACCAAGCAAACTGCCAGAAAGTCGACGGGTGGAAAAGCACCCAGAAAGCAGTTGGCCACCAAGGCGGCCAGAAAAAGTGCTCCTGCCACCGGTGGAGTCAAAAAGCCGCACAGGTATAGACCCGGTACGGTGGCGCTGAGAGAAATTAGGCGTTACCAAAAGAGTACCGAGTTGCTGATCAGGAAGCTGCCCTTCCAGCGACTTGTGAGAGAAATCGCGCAAGACTTCAAGACCGACTTGCGTTTCCAGAGTTCGGCCGTGATGGCTCTTCAAGAGGCTAGCGAGGCTTACCTGGTGGGTCTGTTCGAGGACACCAACTTGTGTGCCATTCACGCCAAGAGGGTCACCATCATGCCCAAGGACATTCAGTTGGCGAGGAGGATCAGAGGCGAGCGTGCTTAAAAGCATCTTTAAAAGCGTGCTCTTTTAAAAAACAAAAGGCTCTTTTCAGAGCCACCAATTTTCAAAAATGTCTAAAAAAGGCTTCTTGCTTCGTTATTATTTATACTACTACTACTACTACTATTATTGTGGTATTACTGATATTGTAGTTGTAGCAGTACTTGTTGGTACCGCTCCAGCGTCTGTTTCTGCAATCGCTTAATCAACAGGTATTTGATTAATTTATTTTTTCGGATAATCCTTCAAATTTTAAGAATAACTAACAATTTTTTCTTTTGAGGTTCGAGTTGAAGTTGAAGAAGGAGGAGGAGGAGGAGGAGGAGAAGAAGAAGAAGAAGAAGAAGAAGAAGAAGAAGAAGAAGAAGAAGAAGAAGAAGAAGAAGAAGAAGAAGAAGAAGAAGAAGAAGAAGAAGAAGAAGAAGAAGAAGAAGAAGAAAGAAGAAGAAGAAATAAAAGCAATTAATTAAGAACCCATTTTTTCGCTTTTTTTTTTAATTAAAAGAAAAATTTATTTTTCATTAAGCAATTATAAAGATGTTGCTCTTTTGCTAATAAAAGATCCATTTTGTCATTTTGATGAGTGCATTAATATACAATCAATTCTCTAAAGCTAAGCAAAGTATGCAATTTGTCTTACTATATGTCCGATTATGAACATTCTTCAAAAAGCGTCTTTGTTACCAACACACCCAAGGGCTTCACGAAACAAAGACAACAAGTAAGATTGGCGGCAATAGAGTAGAGGCACGCTTGCATTGTGCACGTTTAGCATAATTATTCATTTTCTTTTTCTTCCTTCCATACACACACACACACACAAACAATAAACTGCAGTCAATCATCTTCTTTGTTTGCATTTGAATTTAATGAAGGCTTCCAATCCAGCAAAGCCCTACGTTCGAATCATTCACTTTTTTTATACACTTTATTCACACAAATGCTCAAAAGGTAGAAAAGTATGGCGAAGAATCCATCTAAAAGAAAATCAGTACGTGATTGCAATCACAAACTGAAATCAAATCAATGAGCCTTAAGAATTCAGACTTGAGTTCATGAAATCAAATCGCATGTAATAACTATTGACAACATTTTGTTCACTTCATTACTTTTTTCTTGCCTCTTGCCTCCACTTTTTCAATTTACGTATTTACAAAAAATCTTTCTGGAAAGGGCATTCTCTTACAATGCCTTCCAACACTTGCTGACTCTTTTGTCTACAAAAGTGGCGAAGGACATCTATCTGTAGCCGATGGTGGATGACTTGATCGCAATGGCCCTCATTTCCAAAGAAGCAATAGCCGATTCGGACTAGTGAGATAACATTACTCGTCTTTGAATTTTTTCTCTCTAATTTATGCTGCCTTATTCCTTTTTGTTTCATTAGTTCCACTTGAACAAACAAACAAAAAATTTGGCACGACCCACCGAGCGGTTGTTTCGGCATTCTAGTGGTGCATTTTGAAATGAGCATCGATGATAATTTGCCAATGTTTCGGCACCCTTGCTTTTCGGCATGTTCGCAGAAAAGTCTGTCTGGACGGATTGTCACGTAATATAAAATATTAAAGACACTCCTTTCGAGTTGCTAGCATACGTACGATTATGTTATTATAGTTTTTTGAATGGCCTTTTCATCCCATATAATAATAAAACGAAAAATAAGGTGGCAAAGAATAGTTATGTAGCCGTTGGTGGACGACTTGATTGCAGTGCCCCCCATTTCATACTAGGCGACAGCGGATTTGGGCTAGTATTACTTTTGTTCCAGTTGAACAAACAAATAAACAAAGAATTTGGCACGACCCACAAACAAAAAAACAAAGAATTTAGCGCGCACCATCGAGCGGTTGTTTCGGCATTCTAGTGGTGCATTTTTGAATGAGCATTGAAGAAGACATTTTTGGCAATGTCTCGGCACGCTTGCCTTTGCAGCGTGATGGCGGCCTAGCCTAGCCTAGCCTAGCCGAATGACATTGCTTTAAATTCATCGCATTGAACACTTTTGTGAATTTTAAAAAAAGAATTTTGAAAAAAATTGCCTCGGTAAACGATTTCGAAGACCGCTTTATTTTTTATTCAAAAAAGCCAAACGTCGGAGACGTTGGCCAGACTGCCACGTAATATATAATAATGAAGAATTTTAATTTAAAGTTGTCACCAAACGTACAATTATTCTGAATTAAAATTTTAGCTTCTTTGAATAGTTTTTCCATGGCGTATATAACAAGAAATAGTTAAAATAAACATTTGAGTCGCATGATGGCGTTGTGAAGGTAAGAAAGAAGGAAGGACGGAGTGATTTTGAGAAAGGGCATTGGCGGCAATAAGAAAAAGGAGTGATAGAGATTGTGATATTGAA
Source organism: Branchellion lobata (assembly GCA_947562095.1). NCBI lineage: Eukaryota > Metazoa > Annelida > Clitellata > Hirudinida > Piscicolidae > Branchellion > Branchellion lobata. The sequence goes on along the minus strand of OX387258.1, from coordinate 2,052,376 downwards.
AAATGAATGAAGTGAATTACTTTGACGAGTAGTGAAGATGGTAATAATAATAAAGATATAGCAGAACGAAATTTCTTCAACCTTATCGCATTTTACACTTTGGTGAGTGAAAAAAAAAACAAAATGTAATGATCACTTTGGTAATGGATTTCAAAGAGCGATTTATTTAAAAAAAAGCTCTACAAGCTTCGGCGACGTTGGAGAGAGTGTGACGTAATATATAATAATAAATGACTTTCTTTTGAAGTTGTTAGAAAATGTAGGATTATGTTGAATTGAGTTTATAGAATGGCCTTTCATGCCATATATATATACTATATATAGTAGAAAAAATTAATGTAAAATAAAGATTCGAATGGCTTAATTGCGGTGTGAAGGTAAAAAGGAGTGGCAAAGATTGTGATTTTGAAAAATGAAATGAATGAAGTAAATGACTTTGACGAGTGATGATGATGATGATAATAATAATTATAATAATAATAATAATAATAATAAAACAAACGAAAGCTTTTTTTATAGCGTTCGTGATAATTGGGTGGCTCTGAAAAGAGCCGTTTGTATGAGTGTGAGGTTGGTATTTGGACAAGCCGAAAAGAAAGACATCAAGAGTCGAAAGCGCTCACTGACTAGCGGCGGCTTGACTGCCTCCTCCGCTCGAAGCGGTCTTCTTGGGCAAAAGAACGGCTTGAATGTTGGGCAAAACTCCTCCTTGAGCGATCGTCACGCCCGAAAGCAACTTGTTCAATTCTTCGTCATTTCTGATGGCCAGCTGCAAGTGGCGCGGAATGATTCTGGTCTTTTTGTTATCTCTGGCGGCATTGCCGGCCAATTCGAGTACCTCAGCCGCCAAATATTCCATCACGGCGGCCAAGTAGACCGGAGCACCGGCTCCGATTCTTTCGGCGTAGTTGCCCTTGCGAAGAAGTCTGTGGATACGACCGACCGGGAATTGAAGTCCTGCGCGACTGGACCTGGTCTTTGACTTTCCCTTAACCTTGCCTCCTTTGCCTCTGCCCGACATGATATTGAATAGGGTTGATGATAGGGTTGATCAAGAGATATAAAATTCCGTTGAAAATGAGCCAAATTTTACTTTTGGAGCGCATTTTATAGCCCATCGCTTTAGTCGAGTTGCCATGAGTCGAAATAGCACGTGATAGCGCAGAGTGCAACGATTGGTGGATCTAGATTGGTCGACTCTGCTAGACGTGTATATATAAAGACGTTCGATGCGCGCTCGTAACATTCTAGATTCTTCTCGAATATTCTGACGTTATAGTAGCAAATTGTCAGCCGTATGCCTCCCAAACCAGCCAGTAAGGGTGCCAAAAAGGCCGCCAGCAAAGCCAAAGCCGTCCGAAATGCCGACAAGAAGCACAAAAAGAGGAGAAAGGAGTCCTACTTCATCTACATCTACAAGGTGCTCAAGCAAGTGCATCCCGACACCGGCATTAGCGGCAAAGCCATGTCCATCATGAATTCCTTCGTGAACGACATATTTGAGCGCATCGCCGCCGAAGCGTCCAGACTGGCGCACTACAATAAGCGTTCCACCATCACGTCTAGGGAAATTCAAACGGCCGTTCGACTTCTCTTGCCCGGTGAGCTGGCGAAGCACGCTGTGAGCGAAGGTACCAAGGCCGTCACCAAGTACACTAGCTCCAAGTGAATACTACAACCACAACCTATTCACTTTTTCACCCACCCACTCTCTCAAAAAGGCTCTTTTCAGAGCCACCAAATCTTAAAAGACGAACAAATGGCCACTTTTGTCATATATTTCCTTCATCTTATTTGCACGCATTCGCTCTTTAAAAAAATATACAAATGAAATTATCGAAGACTTGATTTTATTTAATAAAATACAACCTTTTCACTTTCACTCACACTCACTCACTCTCAAAAAGGCTCTTTTCAGAGCCACCAAATCACAAAAGACGAACAAATGGCCACTTTTGTCATATATTTTCTTCATCTTAATTGCACGCACTGGCTTCTTTAAAAAAAAGTTAATACGAATGAATGCTGCCTCAATTAAGGACTTATTTTAAATTCAATAGAATACAACTTGTGTACTTTTTTTTGGCGCGTGCCAACTAAATCGAGAATAAATAGAAGTACTTATTTACATAATAAGCCTTTATTTTATCATTATTATTATTATTATAAATAAATTGAAGTACTTATTCACAATATAAGCCTTTATATTATTGTTATTAATAATTTTATTATTATTATTATTATTATTATTATTATTATTATTATTATTATTATTATTATTATTATTATTATTATTATTATTATTATTATTATTGTTTTTATTATTATTATTATTATTATTATTATTATTATTATTATTATTATTATTATTATTATTATTATTATTATTATTATTATTATTATTATTATTATTATTATTATTATTATTATTATTATTATTATTATTATTATTATTATTATTATCATCATCATCATCATCATCATCATCATTATCATCATCATTCGAATGTCATCAATACTTTTCAATAAATAGAAAAAGGAATAGGAAGACACACGTACATGCCATGCTATGCTTGGTATAGATATTATAAAATGAAGGCTTACAAATTTTTTTTAATATAAACATTTTTATATAAAAAAAAAAAAACGAAACGAAACGAAAGATGACTTCTTTTAGAACGTTTAAGGAATTGGTGGTCCTGAAAAGGACCGTTTGTTGAGTTTGCCATTGGCTTTTGAATGGTGCCAAAAGCATAAATGACCATTATAATACCAATCAACCTCCGAAACCGTACAGAGTTCTACCCTGTCTCTTGAGGGCGTAAACCACGTCCATGGCCGTGACGGTCTTCCTCTTGGCGTGCTCGGTGCACGTTACGGCCGATTTATCAATAAATAGAAAAGCATAGAAAGACGTTACAAAAATGCATGGTGTGCAATGCATCAAAAAGATTAAAAGTTCTTTTTTTTCATTTTAGTTTTTTTCTTTCTTGTTTACCATGTTTTGTGCCATTTCCAGTGTTTGTGTGGATTGGCTTTAATAAGAACTATAATAATAAAAAAATAGTCTAACCATCAAAAAAAGTGGGTTATTTCACAAAAAAAAGATTATATATTTATGGTTCACAAAAGTGGAAAAATTATTATTTCAAGTTTAAATCTTAGCTCGTAATTTGAAAAGTGAACAAATTTAAAAGTTAATTTAAACTTTTAATAGATTTCATTAGTGAATTCGGAAAGATAATTCTAAGTAAATAAAATTTTGATTCTCAAAATCGCTAATGGCGATCGAGCCAAAAAGTCGTCTGATTATAAGATGTGACTGGGAAACTGCTATAAGGTGCTAGGGTGAATTAATGAGTGTAAATTCTATAAAAAAAGTAAGTCGCTTCATATTTATTTTTTAAATAATTCATTTGCTCAGAAATGAAAGCTCTGTATGGACAACATTCAAAAAACCGGGTAAGTTAAAGTTACGGGAAATAATTTGAGTTTATTGTATTTTTTTTATATATTAATCTCATCAAATCATTTGTCTAGCGCTGATTTCACATTATCAAAAAAGGCGCTGCTACGAACTGTTAAAACAACAAAGTTTTAAGAGCTTTACAAAAACAATGTAGAAAAATAATAGAGGTGAAATTGGGAGGAAGAGAGTTCCATAAAAGAGGGCCACAGTAGTGCAGATTTAGCATAAGTACTATTGGAAGGTATCCTAAAAAATGAAAATAATTAGAAGATCTCTGTTCTTTTCGAGCAGGCAACTTAAAAAGGTTGGCTAAGTAGTTAGGTGAGTGATTATTTTCTATTTTAAACTTGAAAGTGCAGATTTTGAGAACTGATTTTTTAAAAGAAGCAACCAGTGTAAAGAGATAAGGGTAGGAGACAAGAGAGTTTATAAGTGCCAGAAACTATGTAGGCAGCGCATCCACCCATGCATGCCTTTTCATAGACGGGAGCATCCAGGGGTGTCTGAAGAGGAGGGAGAATGTGCAGGAAGGGGACCAGGTCCTCGAGGGGGGTGGAGGCTTCAGCGCTAAACTGCTCCCCAATGTGGGTGTTTGATGATGATGATGATGATGATGATGATGATGATGATGATGATGATGATGATGATGATGATGATGATGATGATGATGATGATGATGATGATGATGATGATGATGATGATGATGATGATGATGATGATGATGATGATGATGATGATGATGATGATGATGATGATGATGATGATGATGATGATGATGATGATGATGATGATGATGATGATGATGATGATGATGATGATGATGATGATGATGATGATGATGATGATGATGATGATGATGATGATGATGATGATGATGATGATGATGATGATGACGATGATGATGATGATGATGATGATGATGATGATGATGATGATGATGGGGTTGCTAAATAAATACATAAATAAACAAACAAATAAAGAACTAATCTACGAGATAAATATATAAATAAAATATATAATTAAAATATATAAATAAATAAACTATATAAATAAATGATACCCGTGCAACTGCCTCCCTGCAGGGCCAACTGGAGTTGAAGTACAAGGGGGAGGGTGGCGAGATAACTTCTCTGATGCGGTCGCCAAGCCAGCAACTCAACTGCATACATCCCCCCAAAAAAAATGTTTCGTCTTTTATTTTTTTTCTCCCCTTTTTTTCGTTTTTTTTATATTAATTTTTTTGTTTTATTAGTTTATTGTTTTATAAGTTTTTTTTAAATAGTTTTTTTATTCGTTATTTTGTTTTTCTTATATTTTTATTTTAAATTTTCATTTCATTTTTTGCCTATTCAGTATTTTTTCAATACAACTATGTGTTTTTTATTCACTTCTTCATTTTTTTCGTTCATTCATTCAATCATTCACACATTATTTTGTTTTTTCATTCACTATTTTTTTCATACACCCACCATTCATCACCCATGAATCACCCATCTATCATCTATCCACTCATTCAATTTTCACCCATACCTCTATTACCTTCCCATCCAATCATCCATCATTCATCCAGCCAACCATCACCCATTCATTCATCCATCCATCCATTCATTCACCATTCATCCATTAATTCATTCATCATTCATCTATCACAATCACTCACCCATCCAATCATTCACCCATCCATTCAATCATACAATCATCCACCATGCATGCTTTCAACCATGCATATAACCACGAACCACGCATCCACCACTAATGCATCCATGCATCCACAATGCATCCGCCACTCATGCATCCATGCATCCACCACCATGCACTATGCATCCACCATGCATCCACCACTTATGCATCCATGCATCCGCCATGCATTCATTCAGATCAACAGCTTAGACGTGTCAGACAAGGGTTTAGGAGTGTCATGTGACTCGGATGGATCGTTGTTGGTGTGGCAGTCTGACTCTGGAGAAATCAAGGTGCTCTGCTGTCTTCATCTATTCACACATCTATTCACACATCCATTCACACATCCATTCACACATCTATTCACACATCTATTCACACATCTATTCACACATCTATTCACACATCTATTCACACATCTATTCACACATCCATTCACACATCTATTCACACATCTATTCACACATCTATTCACACATCCATTCACACATCTATTCACACATCTATTCACACATCTATTCACACATCTATTCACACATCCATTCACACATCTATTCACACATCTATTCACACATCTATTCACACATCTATTCACACATCTATTCACACATCTATTCACACATCTATTCACACATCTATTCACACATCTATTCACACATCTATTCACACATCCATTCACACATCTATTCACACATCTATTCACACATCTATTCACACATCTATTCACACATCCATTCACACATCTATTCACACATCCATTCACACATCTATTCACACATCCATTCACACATCTATTCACACATCTATTCACACATCTATTCACACATCCATTCACACATCTATTCACACATCCATTCACACATCTATTCACACATCCATTCACACATCCATTCACACATCTATTCACACATCTATTCACACATCTATTCACACATCTATTCACACATCCATTCACACATCTATTCACACATCTATTCCCACATCTATTCACACATCTATTCACACATCTATTCACACATCTATTCACACATCTATTCACACATCCATTCACACATCTATTCACACATCCATTCACACATCTATTCACACATCCATTCACACATAAATTCATATTCATTCACACATCCATTCACGTCCA
>OX387258.1:2018589-2038589 GCA_947562095.1 Branchellion lobata | reverse complement strand
ACTTAGCAATCTCCCTCTTCTCCCTACACAAAACGGAGGCCACCACCGCCATCACCACTGCCATCACCACTGCCATCACCACTGCCATCACCACCACCACCACCACCACCACCATTACCACCCCCACCACCACCACCACCACCATTACCACCACCACCACCAATGCCCCCCCACCACCACCCCAACCATTACCATCCCCATCAGCACAACCATTAGCACACCACATCATGACCACTACAGCCATCACCAAAACCACAAAAAAAAAACACAACCACAAAAATTCCACCACCACAAAAACTCCGCCACCATAAAACCATCACGAAAATCCCCACACCACCCAGCACAAAACCCCCCACACCCCCACCCACCCATCTTATGCCTTCTCGCAGCGTTCTTCTTGCCACTCATGAGTCTCTTGGGGGACCTTGGGGCGGCCTGCTGCCCCCGATCACCTCCCAACCTCCCCCCCTCCACCATCATCGCCCCATCCATCTTTCCTTCATTCATCTTCCCTTCTGCCATCCTCCCTCCATCCATTTCTCCTTCATTCATCCTTCCTCCGTAACTCTTTCCTTTTATTTCACTCCGTCCATCACCTCCATCGATTTCTTCTTCATTCCTCCACTCCTCTCCCCTCCCTCCGCCGCGTCTGGCGTGTGAATCATCCATTCTTCCACCACCCCTTCCTCCTCTTCCACCCCTCTCCCCCCTCATCCTCCCACCCATGTGACCTCTACCACCACCCCTCACAAATTCCCGTGAAACGTAACTGCGGTGGTGGTTGCATGGTGGTGTTAACTGCGGTGGTTGTGGTACCAACTATATGGTGATTATGATGTTTTTTATGATGATTGTGATGTTCTGCATGGTAATCATAGGAGCTGTGGTTGTATGGTAGGTTTATAGCTGGTTCAGATTTTATTTTTAACAAAAATATTGAATCTAGTTATAAATGTATAAAAATAATTAAAAAAAAAAAGATAAAACAACAACCGATGTTCTCGTTTTGGCGGTTTCTTATCTATGGAAATGTTGTTCTTTGCATCAGTTGCTTTTTCGTCTGCCCTTCGGCCACTTTCTTCCATATTATCGCCCGTCTTTTCACCATGGGGCAATTTGGGATGTTCTTTGGTGAGTTCACTTTTATGCACAGAATCACCATCTGATCTTCTTTCTTGCTCGATGTTTTTGTTATCTTTGTTGTTCTGAGGCTCTGGACCCGTTTTGCCACTACCACCACCGCCACCGCCGCTACCACCACCGCCACTACCAGCAGCACCTCTGCCCCTTCTAGCATGATCTCCTTTCCTGACACTGTAGTAGTTCTTGTCAGGGTAGTCGTTGTCTGTGTTGTTGTTGTAGTAGTGTGAATACTCGTCTCTCCGCCTGCCCCCCTTAATGTCCTGCTGATTGTCTGCCTGTCTATCTGCCTTTGTGTCTGGCTCTTCGTAACGCCTCTCAGACCTAAGTGACTCCTGGGAGAATTGGGTGGGGGTAGGGAGGTAAGAAAGAGGGAAAAAGATTGAAGATAGTGGGTTTTATATTTATGTAGTCACGCACATACGCACGCGCACACGCACACGCACACGCACACACCTTGCTGGAACTCTTCCTCATCATCTCTAAACTCTCCTGTTTAAAAGCCTCGGCACTTCTGTCCTTCCTGGTGCTCTTGTCCATATCTGTCTTTGTATCCTTGTTTGTATGCTTGGGTGGCTCTTCCTTTGCAGGGCTCCTTGCCTCATTCTCTTTCTCTTCAAGCGGCGTAAAACTTTTATTTTGCTCGACTTTGTTTTGCTTTCCTGTAATACCAACACCACCACCACTACCACCACCACCGACACCACCACCCCTACCACCACTGACACTGCCACCACTGAGTTCCTCATTGGAGTCGCCATATGGTTTCCCCCTTCGGTCAGCGCCATGGTGGGGAGAGGCAATAGTGGGGGTGCCTTCATCTGTTCGAGGGTTTTCATTGGGGTAATACCTCCGGTGGTAGGGATGCTGTTGTTGTTGTTGTGGCGGTGGTTTTTGGTACTGTTGTTGTTGCTGTGGTTTTTGATAGTGTTGTTGTTGTTGCTGGTAATGTGTTGAAAGCTTTTTCTGCTGTTGTTGTTGTTGTTGGGTGGAGGTGAAAGTGGTTTTGTTGTTAGTTTCATCTTCGGCTCCCAAAGAGCGCACACCACCATCACCATCACTCTGTTTTCCTTGTGATGTTGTTGTATCCTTTGAATGTTGTTGTTGTTGTTGGTGTTGACTCTGTTGCTGCTGTTTGTGTTGAAGTATGTGTTGCTGCTGTGGATGTTGTTGTATAGTATATTGTGGTTGCTGCTGCTGTTGTTGATGCAGTTGTTTTTGTTGTAATTGTTGTTGCTGTTGCTGTAGGTGTTGTTGTTGTTGGTTTTGTTTGAGAGATTCCTTGCTGAAGGGTTTAATGGCAGCAACAACAAAGGCGCGTCCATCGGCCACCCTGTGTTCACCCCGATCCCTGGTGATGTAGGAGAACGGGGGGTATTGGTGGGTGGGGGAGGGCGGTGAGGGAAGTAGAGGCGGCCTCTTCATGGTGGGTTGAGAGAGATTGGTGGCTCGTGGGGGGTGGTGGAGGAGAGGCTGTTGATGGTGGTGGGGTGGGTGATGCGAGTCGAGGCCTTTGGAGGAATCAAGGGCATGGAGGTGTGGTGTCTTGAAGTTGGGGTGGTGTGGCGAAAAAGATGACGACGGTAGAGAAGATGCCGATGATGAAGGTAACACATGGTGTGAAGAGGAAGATGACGACGGTGGTGGTAATGATAATGATGACGGAGTTCCCTGCACAGCCGTTGCCATGGCATCGTGAGGATGACCATAGTGTTGCTGTGGAGACTGGTGTGGTGGGTGCTGTGGTCGAACAGTCTGTGTGTGTGTGTGTGTGTGTGTGTGTGTGTGTGTGTGTGTGTGTGTATGTGGAAGGAAAATAAAATCGATTAATTTCAAACTAATAAATTATTTAAAGGGGATAAAAATATTTTAAATAATTCAAGACGGTTTCAAATAAAAATAAAATGAAAATAATGACAATAATAATAATAATAATAATAATAATAATAGTAATAATAATAATAAATAAAAATAATAATAGTGATAATAATAATAATAATGAAAAATAATAGTAATAAATAAGAAAAGACAAGACAACAGGGACACCTACCTCAACATGCATGGGAGCCTTGAGAAGGACGTTGTGGGGACGATGGTGATGACGATGTTCGTTTCCACCACCGCTACCGCCACTGCCGCCACTAACGCCACTACCACCACTAACGCCACCGCCACCATCATCACTGAAGCCCCTCATTATTCTTCCGCCTCCACCACCGGTAGTGGTAGTATTATTGTCCACAAGATTCGCTTCGTCATTCTTCCTGAGGTCGTTCAGTGAAGCATTGATTGGTTTGTCACCAACACCACCACTACCACCACTACCACCACTACCACCACTACCACCACCACCACCACCACTACCACCACCACCACCACCACTACCACCACCACCACCACCACTACCGCCATGGGCACCATTGGCACCACCACCCATCCTCTTTTCCTCCTCCTCTCTTTTCATTCGTCCTCGTTCAGCGATGGACCACACTCCATCATTCCTCTTTCGTCTGATGTTGCTCCACCTGTCGTCCTCATCCTCCCCCACCCCCCCCTCCGACCACTGGTGGTGGTGGGGATAGGGGGGTCCTTTGTGGGGGAAGGGTGTTCTCTGCGGAAATGATGGTGGTTTTTGTAGAATTTCGATGGTGGTTTTTGTAGAATTATTGGTGGTTTTTATGGTGAAATGCAATGGTGGTTGCTATGGTGAAATGCAACGGTGGTTGCTATGGTGGAATGCAACGGTGGTTGTCATGAGAACTAATGGTTACACGCACAAAGAAGATGGGTCTGCTGTTTCTGGCATCAAACCCTCGAGACTGTGAAGGGTGGAAAAAGGCATCATTTAGCACTGAATGGGTAACAGCAATGACTATTACAAAAAATTTTTTAACAAAAAGTTAACATTTTAAAGAAAAAATTAAAAAAATGACAGAGAATAAACTCTAATTAATAATTATAGTATAATTTAATAAATTATAGTAACATAAATATAATAAAGTATATAATATATTAGAATATAACGGAAAGCAATATAAATATAAGCAGAGCAGGCCAACGTCATGGAAGTGAGGCTGGTAGGGACGAGGTTGGTGGGGGTGTCGAAGAGGGGGCTGGTTGGGCGGGTGTTTAAAGGGGGGTGCGGCATTGTGATGGGGGGGCGTGGGGTACCTGTAGGCCTGGTAAGACCTGGCCCTATCCTGCTCCATGATGCTGCCAATCGAGTTTGGTCGGTCCAATGGGAAGTCTTGATTTCCGAAGCTTCGCCTCTCGACCTCCCTTTCTGGCTCGTCATCCGCCCAACTCCGCCCCATCTGACCTACCTTTCGCTGTTGCACCTCCTCACTCGTCTGCCTCAACAGCCTACAAAGTGTGAAGTGGACAGAAGTGGTCATTTATGTTTTTACTGTATTTTTTTGTATACTATCGTAATTTTGTATAATTTTTTAAATGATTTGTATATTAGTTAGTTTTTTTATTCATCTTCTACCAATCTATTCAACCATCCACCAATCCACACACACACCTACCCACTCATTCACCCACCCACTCACTCATCCATCCACCCATTCAACCACCCACCCACCCATTCAACCACCCACCCACCCACCTCCTATCTTCACTGACTTCTTCCCTTGACATGCCACGCACCACATTTGATGGGAAGTCTTCACGAATCCTTCCTCCCTCCATCTCTTTACCCATTCTTTCTCTTCTTCCTTCCATATCTCCACCCATTCTTTCTCTTCTTCCTTCCATATCTCCACCCATTCTTTCTCTTCTTCCTTCCATATCTCCACCAATTCTTTCTCTCATTCCCTCCATCTCTCCACCAATCCTTCTTTCTCTCATTCCCTCCATCTCTCCACCACTCCTTCTATCCCTCATTCCATCCATCTCTCCACCACTCCTTCCTCCTCTTCTGTCTCCAACTCTCCCTTCTCCTCCTCCTCCTCTTCCACCTCCAATGAAACCATCCCTATCCTCTCTTCCACCGCCTTCTCTTCCTTCTCCAACACCACCACTACCTCTTCCTTCTCTTGCACCACCAACACCTTTTCCTTCTCCTAATCCTCCTCCTCCTCCAACACCCATTCCATCTCTTCCTCTTGCGCCAAAACCACCTCTTCCTTCTCCTACACCTCCAAAACCACCTCTATTTTCTCTACCACCGCCAACAACCCTTCCTTCTCTTTCTCTCCCACCACCACCACCACCACCAGCACCACCAGCACAACTAGCCACATTTTCACTCTCCTCATCGCTGAACTTCAACTTTTCCGAGTAATCCATATTGAGGGATGAGTTATCCGCCCAGCCGGATGAAGGTACCCTATCAAATTGTTCCAAGTCATGTCGACTCACCACCATCACTCCTCCCTCCCTCATCCTCCCCTCCTCTTTGGGGTGACTTGAGTGAAGAGGGTGCAATGACGACGGTGGTGGGGGAGGTTGGTGTTGTTGTGGTTGTTGTTGGGGGTGTGGACCAAGCATCATTCGGGGTCTGTGGTGGTGGAAAGGATTTTGGTTTGGATGTATACTTAGAGAATGGTGTTTAAAAATAACCCTGTTACCTCTCTCCCCATCCCCTACCCACCCTCAACTCCCCCTCCTCCATCGCCACCTTTCTTCTTTCAACGTTCAAGCCACATTAACCTTATCTCAAAGACCCCCTATCCTTAATCCCACTAACCATTCTCTTACAGTTCCCCTTCCCCATTAAACCCAACACCCCCCTCCCCTTCAACACCCCCCCCCCCTCCTCCTTCTCTTCAACATCCAACACCCTCCCCTCTTCAATACCAAATCACAAACCTGGCTTCCATGCGGTTGGGAAGGTGCATGTTGATTGGACGATGCATCACGTCACCCTGGTTGAAATGGTGGCCTTGGTGGGTGGGCGGAGGAGGTGGTGGACCCTGGAAACGCATCCTGTACCCCTGTGTGGTAGTGGTGGATGGGTGTTATGATGTTGGTAGTGGGTTGATAGAATGATGGTGGTGAGTTAATAGGATGATGGTGGTGGTAGAAGGGATGTGGTGATGGTGGTAGAAAGTGGGTAATGGTGGGTGAAGGTGGATGAAAAAGAAAATAATCGAAGTAATTGGGGGAAGGAGGAAGAGGAAGCACTAACGTAATGGGGGTGTGGATGGTGATAAGAGGGCATGGTCATGTGACGAGGAGGCATGGGCCCTCGAGGGAAGTCGTGGGGTGGTTGGAGGTGGGTGGGTGGGGGGTAGATGGGGAATGGAGGCCTGTAAGGAGGCTCATTCATCAAGTCATCATCTTCCTCCTCCTCCTCCCTGCTCTGCTGAGCCACCCCTCCCCCTTCCTTCCACTTCCCCAAGTCTGTGAGGGGGAGGTGGAAGGGGGTGGTTGGTGGCATGAATTGTGACACACACACAAAACAAACAAACAAACAAACAAACAAACAAACAAACAAACACACACACACACACACACACACACACACACACACACACACACACACACACACACACACACACAAACGCTCATATTCTATATTTGTATTGCATCGTATTGTATTCTACTGCTCCTGCTACCTACCTGCCTTGCTATTGTAAAACTACAAACAAACCACCACTCCAAAATTTGACTTCTTATCGCTCCATCGCTCCTTATCAAACCCAACCCACTCACCCATCCACCAACCTAATCCAACCCACCAACTAACATAACTCACCCACCTCACCTAACCTCACCTAACCCAACCCTCCCATCAAACCAACTCAAACCAACTTACACCCCATCCCTCTCTCCACCCCTCCCCCCACCAACTTTGGGGTCTTAAACTTGGTCCGAGAGCGGACGTGAGCTCTTTGAACTCGGGCCCGGTTGGTAGCTGTGAGACTGCCCTTTTGGCACTGCTTGCTGAGCTGCTGCTGGGCAGCTGTGGTACCAGCTGTGGCCCTTCCCCAGCAGCTGCTGCTGCTGCCGTTGCTGCTTGCTTGCCACCGCCAACAGCGCCGCCACCACCGCCACTGCCGAGCTCTGGAAAGTCGTCTTGCAAACAGAAAGCTGTGCCTTCTGAGTTTTCTGTTGGTGATGGTGGTTGTTGGCTGGTGGCTTTGTTGAGAGATGAGTGAAGTTGCTGCTACGAATAATAATGTTGCTATTAATAATAGTACTAATACTAATACTGATACTACTGCTATTGTTACTACTACTACTACTACTACTACTACTACTACTACTACTACTACTACTACTACTACCACCACCACCACCACCACCACTACCACTACCACTACCACTACCACTACCACTACCACTACCACTACCACTACCACTACTACTACTACTACTACTACTACTACTACTACTACTACTACTACTACTACTACTACTACTACTACTACTACTACTACTACTACTACTACTACTACTACTACTACTACTACTACTACTACTACTACTACTACTACTACTACTACTACTACTACTACTACTACTACTACTACTACTACTACTACTACTACTACTACTACTACTACTACTACTACTACTACTACTACTACTACTACTACTACTACTACTACTACTACTACTACTACTACTACTACTACTATTACTACCACCATCATGACATAACACCTGCTCGAGCAGACATGACATCGCTCCACAGCTGGCTGCTGGTGACAACAACATCCAAATGCTGCGGTGGTTGTCATAGTGATGAAAATACCCTTCCTCAATCAGCATTCTCTGCTACTGGTTATAGTACCCCGCCCCCACCATAATCACAACCACCATCCCTTGTCACTCTCTACCCCTTCTTTCCCCCATCACAACTATCAAAACTTTTCCAATGCATCTATTCACTTTTCACAGACCACCACCCCTACTAGAACCATTCCCCCACCACCGCCACCACCGCCACCACCGCCACCTCCTCCACCACCACCACCACCACCGTCACCAACATCATTATTTTTTACCATCACCACCACCACTAACACCACCATCACCATTACTAGAACCATCTTCCCTCATTCCCACCATCACCACTAAAAACCATTCCCCATCTCCACCCCCACCACCACTACCCACCTGTCTGGCGGAAGATGAAGCTTCTGCCAATGACGGCTGCAAGCTCCTGGGGACTCCTGATGATGACTCCGTCGACGACGATGACGCAACTGCCTTCTCTTCCTTCCATCTCACTCCTCCTTTGAGTTAAGGTGGTGGTGATGATGATAATAGTGGTGAAGATGACAATAATGATAATGGTGATGATAGTGATGATGAAAACAATAGTGGTGATGGAAATTATAGAAGTGATAGAAACAGGTGGTGAATAGGAATGATAGTAGTAATGGTGATGATAGTGACAATGATGATGATGAGAGTGATGATGACGACGACGACGATGATGATGATGATGATGGCAATGAATAGTTGTTACATAAAAACATTCAACTAAATTAGTAATGACATAAAAACGGAAATAATAATGCTTATACAAAACAAATAATTTAAAAAAATCAAAAAAGAATGAGAAAGCACCTGAAGATAATTTAGAGAGAACAGCCGGGTGTGTGGGTTGGGTGGATGATGGTGGGGGGTGGTGTGTTGCTTGGGTGGCTTTTAGAGGGGGGAAAGTGGCGCTTTGCGGGGGCAGTCGTCGGGTGCTCTGAACCTTGCCCAGCACTTGCAAGCCATGGTGTCTGGTTACTATGGTGATGGGGGTGGTTATATGGCTGCTATGATGATGGGTGGTGTGCAGTTGCTATGGCAATCAAGAGGGTTATGTGTATGATTACTATGGTTATGGAAGTAGTTGTGTGGTTGCTATGGCGATAGGGGTGGTTGTGCGTGGTTATCATAGTAATGAGGGCAGTAATGTGGTTGCTATGGTGATGAAGGTGGTTGTGTGGTTACTATAGTGATGGGATGATGATGTGTCTGGGTGCTATGGTAATGGGAAGGATTTTGTAGTTGCTAGTGATAAGATGATGTGGTGTGTGTGGTTACTATGGTGATCAAAGGAGTGGATAGGTAATATGATGATGGGTGGTTTCTGGTTTCTATGGTTAAAAAAAACTATGATTATTATGGTGGTGGGTGAAAGCCTGTTTACTATGGTACTAGTGGTTGCTGGTAAATATGGTAAAAAAGTGGAAAAATTATGACTGATTTTCAAAGTAGGTAGCTATTGTGATGATCATTGGAAGTTTTATGATAGTTGGTTATTGTAATTGTCATTGATTGTTAAAATGAATGATTGGATGAAAGTTGTTATAGAATGGGCCACAGTAGTGTTAGGCTGAATGATGATGATGATGATGAGAATGATGATCAAGCTGAGATTAATTTTTGATTATTTTAGAAAGTAGTTTTGAATAAATGAATTTTCTGGAATAAATTTTGTTGAAAAGATTAAGTTTTAAAATAAGATTTATAAAGTTGAAAGTATCTAAAGCTCACGGGTGTTAGTTTTGGGGGGTGATGCACTGGAACCCTTGAAGATTGTATTGATGTCTATTCCTTTGAACTTTTGCTTTTCGCTTTTGGAAGACACGTTATTTTGAGAAGAAAATGATGATGACATGATGCGAGAGCGTACATTGAAAATCAATTGATTCTGTCCACCCCTTTCAACGGTCCGAGCTTACTGAGAATTTGAAAATAGCATTAAGTATAATCTGCGATCATCAAGATATAGAATATAATTTAAATATTTAAATTTTATTTGAAAAAGTTAGAAAGAAAGCGGTGTCCGCATTAAATGAAGATGAGACAAGAACAATGGAGATGGAAAAGCTTACAGCGGTCCGTTGCAAGCAGGTTTATAAAAAGAAATTTATATTCAAATAAAAAAGTATTTGAAATGTCAATTGTGTTTTTAACAATTAAATTATATTAATATTAAGGATTTTGTAGAAATAAAGTCTGTACGTCTATTCAAAACTACGCAAAATGGCGATCAAAAGCATCAATAATAATAGTAATACGAAATAAAATTAATAGCTAAAAATTATCAATTTTTCACGCTGAATTACTTTTTAACATTTTTTGTCATGATTTGTTTATTTGAATTTGAAAAATAAAATTAATCTTTCCAAAATGTTTTATATTATTTTTTACCAAATACATTTAAATGAAGTAAGCTTGTTGAAAAGTAAAGGTATATGAAGAGTTACGAAATCTCGCTGGCGTTGATATCGATTTGATGGAATCTTTTCAAACTATTCCTGCTTTAAAAAAAGACTTGCAAATATTAGTTATTAGACTTCAAAATGCTATTAACTTTCAAGACGTCAATGAAGCTGGAAATCTGGCGATAGAATTAGCTAAGAAAGAGGCTGACGTTTTGATAGAAGCTATTCCTGAAACTGAAGAAAAAATCAAGTTAGTTGAATGAATTTTATTTGAAGTGGAGCATTTATTAACATCAATTTACTTCAGTCTTCAGGTAGAAATACGAAACAAGAGTTTACGGCAAATGTACAACGTTAATGTTCATTTGTCCACCACCATTCTCGTGCTCAAATTAATGGTAAAGTATATACAAACAAAATAAAAGTTTAAATGTTAAAATGTGTTCATCGTAACGCGAAAATCAGCTTTATTTTTTTAAAATGATTATTCAAAACTAATTTCAAAATGATATATGTTCTACGTATTTTCACAAAGGTTTGGCGTGTCTTCAACTACATTACGAGTTCTCAGAAGTGGTGTTTTGAGGACCAACTAGCAGACGAGCATCAGACTCTCTACCACTACTACGCCGCCCACAAGTACATGATCAACATGGACCCGCTGCACAAGCATAAAAGTGAAAGCGATGCAAAAAATGAAATAATAAACGAAAATAACGATGAAATCGAAAAATACCGACGACTCAAAAGTGAACCTAACGTTCAACTTAACGATAACCAAACAAAAGCTAACGATCACCATGCATTACTCAAACCTATAGTTTATATTTTAGAGTGATTAAAAATTTTTTTTTCTCTTTAGTTTTTCATATTTTCAAAAAACACCACTAACTAAGCGCTTCCAACCGCTTGTCAGAATACGCTACAAAAATGGGTTAATCATTAACAAGCTGGAATTTAAATCCAGAAATACTCCCGCATCGTCACCAATCAATACTCACCAAAATAGAACCATGACCTAGATTGACGAGGCCTATAAAATATAGTAATATTAATATTTTATTCTACCTCATTATTGCATTTTTTTATTTTATCAATATTATACTTTTTTTTATACTTTATTATAATTATTTTTGTAATTATTATTTTATTTTAAACCTTTTTAATAATTTTTTTATTTGATTTGATTTTTAATTATTTCATTATAAACTTATAAATTAGGAGTGATATGCCATAATCAACATAAATTTATATAGCGCCGGTTATTTTTCAAAATCTTCATTGCCATCTTTGTTAGGGTGTCCGACACCAAATAATCTTCATTTTAACTATTTTATGATTTAGTTCGAATAATTTTCAATGTTTTCCAATAATTCATCAAAAACACCCAATAATTCATTAAAAACACCCAATAATTCATCAAAAACACCCAATAATTCATCAAAAACACCCAATAATTCATTAAAAACACCCAATAATTCATTAAAAACACCCAATAATTCATCAAAAACACCCAATAATTCATTAAAAACACCCAATAATTCATTAAAAACACCCAACAATTCATTAAAAACACCCAATAATTCATCAAAAACACCCAATAATTCATTAAAAACACCCAATAATTCATTAAAAACACCCAATAATTCATTAAAAACACCCAATAATTCATTAAAAACACCCAATAATTCATCAAAAACACCCAATAATTCATCAAAAACACCCAATAATTCATTAAAAACACCCAATAATTCATTAAAAACACCCAATAATTCATCAAAAACACCCAACAATTCATTAAAAACACCCAATAATTCATCAAAAACACCCAATAATTCATTAAAAACACCCAATAATTCATTAAAAACACCCAATAATTCATTTAAAAAACACCCAATAATTCATTAAAAACACCCAATAATTCATCAAAAACACCCAATAATTCATTAAAAACACCCAATAATTCATTAAAAACACCCAATAATTCATTAAAAACACCCAATAATTCATCAAAAACACCCAATAATTCATCACCAAAATCTACCCAATAATTCATCAAAAACACCCAATAATTCATCAAAAACACCCAATAATTCATCAAAAACCACCCAATAATTCATAAAAAACACCCAATAATTCATTAAAAACACCCAATAATTCATAAAAACACCCAATATTATTCATCAAAAACACCCAATAATTCATTAAAAACACCCAATAATTCATTAAAAACACCCAATAATTCATTAAAAACACCCAATAATTCATTAAAAACACCCAATAATTCATTAAAAACACACCAATTAATTCATTAAAAACACCCAATAATTTCATCAAAAACACCCAATAATTCAACTCATATTTAAAACACCCAATAATTCATTAACCCCAATATTCTTAAACACCAATAATTCATTAAAACACCCATAATTCATCAAAAACACCCAATAATTCATTAAAAACACCCAATAATTCATTAAAAACACCCAATAATACATCATCAAAAACACCCAATAATTCATCAAAAACACCCAATAATTCATCAAAAACACCCAATAATTCATTAAAAACACCCAATAATTCATTAAAAACACCCAATAATTCATCAAAAACACCCAATAATTCATCAAAAACACCCAATAATTCATTAAAAACACCCAATAATTCATCAAAAACACCCAATAATTCATCAAAAACACCCAATAATTCATCAAAAACACCCAATAATTCATCAAAAACACCCAACAATTCATTAAAAACACCCAATAATTCATCAAAAACACCCAATAATTCATTAAAAACACCCAATAATTCATTAAAAACACCCAATAATTCATTAAAAACACCCAATAATTCATTAAAAACACCCAATAATTCATCAAAAACACCCAATAATTCATTAAAAACACCCAATAATTCATTAAAAACACCCAATAATTCATTAAAAACACCCAATAATTCATCAAAAACACCCAATAATTCATCAAAAACACCCAATAATTCATTAAAAACACCCAATAATTCATCAAAAACACCCAATAATTCATCAAAAACACCCAATAATTCATCAAAAACACCCAATAATTCATTAAAAACACCCAATAATTCATTAAAAACACCCAATAATTCATCAAAAACACCCAATAATTCATCAAAAACACCCAATAATTCATTAAAAACACCCAATAATTCATTAAAAACACCCAATAATTCATTAAAAACACCCAATAATTCATTAAAAACACCCAATAATTCATTAAAAACACCCAATAATTCATTAAAAACACCCAATAATTCATCAAAAACACCCAATAATTCATCAAAAACACCCAATAATTCATTAAAAACACCCAATAATTCATTAAAAACACCCAATAATTCATTAAAAACACCCAATAATTCATCAAAAACACCCAATAATTCATCAAAAACACCCAATAATTCATTAAAAACACCCAATAATTCATTAAAAACACCCAATAATTCATCAAAAACACCCAATAATTCATCAAAAACACCCAATAATTCATCAAAAACACCCAATAATTCATTAAAAACACCCAATAATTCATTAAAAACACCCAATAATTCATCAAAAACACCCAATAATTCATCAAAAACACCCAATAATTCATTAAAAACACCCAATAATTCATCAAAAACACCCAATAATTCATCAAAAACACCCAATAATTCATCAAAAACACCCAATAATTCATCAAAAACACCAAATAATTCATTAAAAACACCCAATAATTCGTTAAAAACACCCAATAATTCATCAAAAACACCCAATAATTCATCAAAAACACCCAATAATTCATCAAAAACACCCAATAATTCATTAAAAACACCCAATAATTCATCAAAAACACCCAATAATTCATTAAAAACACCCAATAATTCATTAAAAACACCCAATAATTCATCAAAAACACCCAATAATTCATCAAAAACACCCAATAATTCATCAAAAACACCAAATAATTCATTAAAAACACCCAATAATTCGTTAAAAACACCCAATAATTCATCAAAAACACCCAATAATTCATCAAAAACACCCAATAATTCATCAAAAACACCCAATAATTAATTATTTGTTTATACACTGATCTATTAAGACAAAAGATTATAAAAAGTGAACAATACTCGATAATTTATAACTTTTAATTAAATTTTCAATAAACGAGTATTCATTTTTTATTCAGTTTTTTTAAAATGTTTTTTCCCACCATTAGTATCGGTAGCAGTAGAGGTTTTCGGTTTTGTAATATCTTGTGTCTTTGGTTTTCCAGATCATTCCAGTGAAATGTTTCATTCGTTCCAGAAGAAATTTAAGTTTTTTTCTGCAAAATTTCGGAATTAGCCTCAAATTTCTTAAGTAGTCTTAACTGGTTTCTTTTTGGAATTTTTAAAATTTTCTTCTTGTACGCGTTTTCGCTCCGAAGTTTTTTTAAACTTTATTCCAACAAAATACTGAATTTTTCATTTCAACAAAATCATTTTAGATTTAAAGTTCAAAGTTTTAATTGAGTTTGAATTTTTGTTTTGTATTTTTTAACTTAATTTTTAACACAAAGATCTTGTTCTTGTTCTTGAAGACTTTCACTCAATAAATAATTATTAAACAGTGTGGCTCAGCGCTATACAAATGATTAGATTAGATTAAATAATTATTAATACAGCCATTTGAAACTCAGACATATTTATTTTTTTAACATGATTTTAGAACAAATAACAATAAAAAAACCTCCACCTTTTAATTGGTTGAGTACTTAATTTAATTATTAATTTATAATTTGAATAAAAATTTGTATAATTTAAAATAAATTAACAATAAAACCCATCTTCAAAGCATCAAGCGAGTCAGCATTAATTTTTATATTCTTCCGCCATCCCACTTTCATCCTCATCTTCATCCTCATCCTTATCCTCATCTCAATCATCATCTTCATCCTCATCTTCACCCTCATCTTCATCCTCACCTTTATTCTCATCCCCATCTTCATCCTCATCCTCATCTTCATCTTCATCCCCATCTTCATCCTTCCCCATTTTCACCTCCATCTCTAGTCACATCTTTCTCACACCACTCAATTCTCCCATCCACGACGTTCCCTTCCCCCTCCCCCACCCCTTACCCCACCCCATCTCCCCATTCCTCTTTCCTCATTCTGCCAGGCATTTTCTCATCTATACCACCCTTCTTCCAGCTTTCCCAACCCTACGCTATACTAGTTCATCCCTCTCATCCACCCTTTCCCACACCCCTAACCCCACCCCCATCCTCAATCCATCCCAACCCACCTATCTCATCTTCATTTCCACTCCAACCAACACCTCCTCATCCCCACACAGCTTCAAAGTCCCATTTTCACGCCAATCCAAAATCTCCTCACAACTCATTCCCACCTATCCCTACCCATCTCCATTCACTCCTCCCCATCCCTATTCACCCTTACCCACCCCCCCACTCATCCCTGCCCAACCCCAACCCCTCAAGGAAGCAGTTCGGAGCGGGGGGTGGGAACGTAAGAAGGAAGTTTTAGGTCCACCACCCCCTCCCCCTTTTCCCTGATCTCCACCCAGTCCGGAATTTTCTTGGTCTCCAGATAGTGCTCACGTGGTGTGCTGCGCATGCTCAAAACCACCTCCACGGAGCTAAAAATAGAACCTTTGTAGGGTTGGAGGGGGGTGGGGATTGGAAAAAAAGTAAAAGAGTGGGTGTAGGATTTAACTATGCTCTCATTAACTTGTTTATTACCAAATCACCCATTACCTACTCACCCCTCTACTACCCATCATCTACTCACCCCTCCACTCATCCCCCAATCACCCAGCTACCCCCCTCTTTGCTACTGCTACTGGTTGCAATGAAGAACAACAACCCACATACTTACTCAACCCAAACATGTTCACCCAACACTTACCCATGCAAATGAATACCTAAATAATCTTCTCAATCATCCACTAACCCAACACAACAACCACCCCCAATCATCCCCCCAATCATCCCCCCAATCCTAATCACGCCTAATCACCTTCCCAATCTTACCCGATCCCTTTCCTAAACTCACCCAATCACCCACCCATTCATTTACCCACCCGATAACCCACTTACCTACCTACTCACCCATCACCCACTCACCCACTCACCCACCCATTTACCTCCAAGCCACCCAGCCAGGTTTTCCATGCAGGGGGTGGTGTGTAGCTTGAAAGGAGCTCCCTTGAAACACCCCTCGTACCTCCCCTCCCCACTCATCACCACCAGCTCCTTCAACAGGCGACCTGTGGTGATGGGTGGATGATGGGTGGATGATGGGTGGATGATGGGTGGGTGATGAGTGGGTGATGGGTGGGCGATGAGTGGTTGATGGATGGATGGTGGGTGGGTAACGGATGGATGACGGGTGGGTGATAGTGGTATGTTTAAAGAGTTTGTGGGTTCGGAGTCGGCGGTGTGTGGGGTATGTAGATTCGGAGTGGATGGGTAGAATTTGTGGATTTTGGGTTTAAATCCACAAATGATGGTGGTTAACGGCAGCTGGTGGCGTTGGATCACGGTATGATTGGATGATGGCAGCCTTGATTTTATCTTCCTTATCAGAAACCCAGACTCCAACGCACCCTTGAAGCCAGGCAGCATGGCTGTTCCCCCCATCAACACCAAGTTCCCCATCAACTCCCTCCTCGTGTCTATGGGGCACTAGCGGGATGGATGAGGAATGGCTTGAGTGTTTTGGGGGTTGGTTGGGTTGGGTGTTTTATAGTTGGAACTTGCATATACATAGAAAGGGTTGCAGAGTGGGGATAGGTTGGCTGGGAAGTTTTGTAGGTTGGGGTTTATTGTAGGGTAGTGTGGAAGAATGGGTGAGGGAGGAGTGTGGTAGAAGGGATGAGGGGATGCGGTAGGGGGTGGCAATTCTCTTCTTTCTCACATTCATTTCCACTCTTCTTTCTTCTCACCTTTCCTCCTACTTCCTCCTTCCCACCCTTCCCCCTACTCTTCTTCCTCCTCACCCTCCCCCCTACTTCCTTCTCCTCCCCCTCCCCCCTACTTCCTTTTCCTCACCCTCTTCCTACTTCCTCCTCCTCACCCTCTTCCTACTTCTTCTACCTCACCCTTCTCCATCCTACGCTCCTTGAATAAATGACAGAACCTTGCTGATGGATTGAAGGATGAGTGAAGGAATAGACGCATCATCACCACTTCTGTCGAACATGATCTCGCATGTCTCCTCCCTGTGGTGACGTCACAAGAGCGTGAGAAAGAGGAGGAGGAGGAAGAGGATGAAGAATAGAAGAGAGAAAAAGAAGAGGAATAAGAAAAGGATTAGGAAAAAGAGGAGGAAGAAGAGAGGGGAGAAGAAGAGGAGGAAAAGAAGAAAAGGATGGAAGAGAGGAGGAGAAGAAAAGGGGATAAAAGGAGGTTTAAGAAGAGAAAAATAAAAAAAGGAAGAACGACGAAAAGAAGAAGCGGAAAAGGAAAAGAAAAAAAAAAGATTAAGAGAAAAAAAAAATGAAAAAAAGAAAAGAAAAAAGTGGATGAAGAGGTTGAAGAAGATGGAGATAAAGATGAAGAAGATGAAGATGAAGAAAATGGAGAGGAGGAAGATGAAGAAGACGAAGATGAGAAGAATGAAGATGAAGAGAGTGAAGATGTTAAAGATGAAAAAGAAGAAAATGAAAATGAAGATGAAGAGGAAGAGGATGAAGATGAAGAAGAAGAGGATGAAGATGAAGAGGAAGAGGATGAAGATGAAGAGGAAGAGGATGAAGATGAAGAAGAAGAGGATGAAGATGAAGAAGAAGAGGATGAAGAGGAAGAGGAAGAGGATGAAGATGAAGAGGAAGAGGATGAAGATGAAGAAAATGAAAATGAAGATGAAGAAGAAGAGGATGAAGAGGAAGAGGAAGAGGATGAAGATGAAGAAAATGAAAATGAAGATGAAGAAGAAGAGGATGAAGATGAAGAGGAAGAGGATGAAGATGAAGAAAATGAAAATGAAGATGAAGAAGAAGAGGATGAAGAGGAAGAGGAAGAGGATGAAGATGAAGAAAATGAAAATGAAGATGAAGAAGAAGAGGATGAAGATGAAGAGGAAGAGGATGAAGATGAAGAAAATGAAAATGAAGATGAAGAAGAAGAGGATGAAGAGGAAGAGGAAGAGGATGAAGATGAAGAAAATGAAAATGAAGATGAAGAAGAAGAGGATGAAGAGGAAGAGGAAGAGGATGAAGATGAAGAAAATGAAAATGAAGATGAAGAAGAAGAGGATGAAGAGGAAGAGGAAGAGGATGAAGATGAAGAAAATGAAAATAAAGATGAAGAAGAAGAGGATGAAGAGGAAGAGGAAGAGGATGAAGATGAAGAAGAAGAGGATGAAGATGAAGAGGAAGAGGATGAAGATGAAGAGGAAGAGGATGAAGATGAAGAAGAAGAGGATGAAGATGAAGAAGAAGAGGATGAAGAGGAAGAGGAAGAGGATGAAGATGAAGAGGAAGAGGATGAAGATGAAGAAAATGAAAATGAAGATGAAGAAGAAAAGGATGAAGAGGAAGAGGAAGAGGATGAAGATGAAGAAAATGAAAATGAAGATGAAGAAGAAGAGGATGAAGATGAAGAGGAAGAGGATGAAGATGAAGAAAATGAAAATGAAGATGAAGAAGAAGAGGATGAAGAGGAAGAGGAAGAGGATGAAGATGAAGAAAATGAAAATGAAGATGAAGAAGAAGAGGATGAAGATGAAGAGGAAGAGGATGAAGATGAAGAAAATGAAAATGAAGATGAAGAAGAAGAGGATGAAGAGGAAGAGGAAGAGGATGAAGATGAAGAAAATGAAATGAATGATGAAGAAGAGGTGATGAGGGGTTGAGGAAGAGGATGAAGATGAAGATTATGAATGAAGTTGAAGAGAGAGGTTGAAGAGGAAGAGGAAGAGGATGAAGATGAAGAAAATGAAAATAAAGATGAAGAAGAAGAGGATGAAGAGGAAGAGGAAGAGGATGAAGATGAAGAAGAAGAGGATGAAGATGAAGAGGAAGAGGATGAAGATGAAGAGGAAGAGGATGAAGATGAAGAAGAAGAGGATGAAGATGAAGAAGAAGAGGATGAAGAGGAAGAGGAAGAGGATGAAGATGAAGAGGAAGAGGATGAAGATGAAGAAAATGAAAATGAAGATGAAGAAGAAAAGGATGAAGAGGAAGAGGAAGAGGATGAAGATGAAGAAAATGAAAATGAAGATGAAGAAGAAGAGGATGAAGATGAAGAGGAAGAGGATGAAGATGAAGAAAATGAAAATGAAGATGAAGAAGAAGAGGATGAAGAGGAAGAGGAAGAGGATGAAGATGAAGAAAATGAAAATGAAGATGAAGAAGAAGAGGATGAAGATGAAGAGGAAGAGGATGAAGATGAAGAAAATGAAAATGAAGATGAAGAAGAAGAGGATGAAGAGGAAGAGGAAGAGGATGAAGATGAAGAAAATGAAATGAAGATGAAGAAGAAGAGGATTGATGAGGAAGAGGAAGAGGATTGAAGATGAAGAAATTGAAATGAAGATGAAGAAGAAGAGGATGAAGAGGAAGAGATGAAGATGAGAATGAAGATGAAGAAGAAGATGAAGAGAAGATGAAGAGGAAGAGGATGAGGGATGTGTTGGGGGAATGAATGGGGTGTTGATTAGGTCCGGGGTGAAGGATAAGTTTTCCATCCAGTGGATAATCAACTGATGG
>OX387258.1:2001089-2016089 GCA_947562095.1 Branchellion lobata | reverse complement strand
GATAGATTAAGGCATATAAGCATGAATGAATGAGTACATGAATGCGTGGATGAATGCATGGATGAAGAGAAAGATGGATGAATGCATAGATAGATAGACGGATAGATGGATAGATAGATGGATGGATGGATTGATGGATGTACCGGGAGGATGGTAGTGTCTCGGTAGCCGCAGTCAATCACCAGAGCTGCCTTGATGCCCAGACTCAAGAGTGAGAAGACGTGTGAAGAGGCAAAATAGATGGATGGAACCTGTGGATGGAAGAATGGAATGGATGAATGAAGGAAATGAATGGATGAATGAATGAATGCGTTAATGAATGGATGCATGAATGAGCAAATGAATGGATGGGTTAATAAATGAATGGATGGGTTAAAGAATGGATGGGTTAATGAATGGATGGGTTAATGAATGGATGAGTTAATGAATAGATGGGTTAATGAATGGATGGGTTAATGAATGGATGGGTTAATGAATGGATGGGTTAATGAATGGATGGGTTAATGAATGGATGGGTTAATGAATGGATGGGTTAATGAATGGATGGGTTAATGAATGGATGGGTTAATGAATGGATGGGTTAATGAATGGATGGGTTAATGAATGGATGAACATAAATTATGAATTAAATGAATGAAAAAAATTAATGGATGAATAGATTAACCAATAATAAATGAATAAAAAGGGATGGATGGATGAATAAAACTAATGGATAGATGGATGAATGAGTGAAATAAAAGTATTAATGGATGGATGAATGAAAGTAATAGATGAATGAATGAAATCAATGGATGGATGGATGGATGAGTGAGAGAGACTGGAGGACCTCATACTGCATGAAGAGGATGTGAGCGAGAGCATGTTTGAAGCGAGAGGTGGCAAATAGAGGTTCCATCACCACTACCCTTCTCACCTTCGGGTTCACCATCAACTCTCTGGTGAAAATATTGCGCTATATAAATGCTGATTGATTCGAAGTTTAAAAAGTTTTTTTTAAATATTATGTTTTTGAGTTTGTTGGAAAAATTATTTTTTGGTTTTTGGGTTTTTTAGGTTTTTGATAAAAGTATTAAAATTATTTTTTGAAGTTTTTATTGCAAAAAATAAAAAAAACTAAAATAAATGATTTTTTTAATTGTAAAGTTTTCAAGAATTTGGAATAAAATTTTCCAAACTGGAACCTGAAGTAAATGTGGTATAGAAACTCAATGAGTCCAGCATGGAGTTGATCTTCACTAACTGACTCATCATGTAAATGGAACATCTTTTGTGACATTGGACATATTTTTTTAAAAATTATTCAAAAAAATTTGAAGAATTTAATTAAAAAACAATTTCGAAAATTATCTCTACATTTTTTATTATTTCAGTGTTTTAAACCTTTCCATTTTTGAGTTTGAAGTCACTGGAAATAATACATTTTGGAGCATTCTCTCCAGCAAATCCACATCTTTCAAAAATAAACTTTAACTTTATAAACATAATTCTTTATAGAAAAATAAAGACAGTTCCTTAATGGCCTGTCATCAGATTTACTCAAAATCCGTTGAGGAATGATTTTTTGAAAAACCTACTTTGTATAGGCAGTTCCAAAATCAAAGACCAAAGGCGTTGTATCTTGAACAGCCTCAAATAAAGGCATCTTCTTAAAAAAATTATGAACTAAATTTAATCAATCGCTAGGTTCAACTAAACTTAAAAAGTAAACTTAGTTAATTTCAAAAAGCTTTTTTATTCAACTAATTAAGTATTATTTTTATTCATTTTTATTATTTGACTCACAAAAAAATATTTAAAAAATCTACCTAGGATTCCCACTTTAATCCTATTTACTAGTGGACAACTTTTGATTGGATTTTATTGAAGACAATTTTTTGAACTTGAAGATGTCTATTATCCACCATTTCCACTACAATTTTGAGAAAAATTAATTATTTATCAAGTCTTTATTTTGTAAATATTTTCAGTTCAGTTCGATGTTCTAATAGGAATTGGAATTTTCATCGTACACTAATTGACAAAAAGTTGACAGTTGACGATTATTTAACCAGGATTGTTCAAAATCGGAATAAATAATTTAATTTTATGATGACTGCTTTAACTCCCAAAGAAGACATCGGCAAGGCGATCTTTCAAGGCCTGGAAAAAGCATTAATTGAAAAAAATGAAGAAAAAGAACAAAAAGTTTGTTTAATAACTATCTCTTAATATCATTTTTTGAAATAAATATTTTTCTAACACCAAACTTCATTAATGTCACAACTTTATTCAAAAATGGACACTATCAAACTTTCAGAACAACTTTAAAAATATGATCACAATCAAATTCGAGTATGAAGACGAAAAAAGGTTAGTTGTTGTCGTCGAAACACACTTCAATTCTTCAAACATAAGCACTTCAAAATTTTTAAAATACCTAGTCTGATGATTAACAACACCCATCGACCCACACTCTTTCACATGCCAATGTACCAAAATTTTCATCAAGACATACTTCTACTTTTTTTCTAT
This sequence comes from Branchellion lobata, assembly GCA_947562095.1. NCBI lineage: Eukaryota > Metazoa > Annelida > Clitellata > Hirudinida > Piscicolidae > Branchellion > Branchellion lobata. The sequence continues at coordinate 2,013,578 of OX387258.1, read as the reverse complement.
TTCGTAAAAGCAACCTTAGGGATCTAAATATCTCCATTGCCCGCCTTCCATACCAGACCCTCGCTCATTAAACCCTCTTCCACCACTATATCACTCTTCTTTAATGAGACACTATCAGTCACATCATCACCACCATTAGTTCATCATCACCACCATCAGTTCATCATCACCACCATCATTTCATCATCACCACCATCATTTCATCATCACCACCATCATTTCACCATCACCACCATCAGTTCATCATCACCACCATCATTTCATCATCACCACCATCATTTCACCATCACCACCATCAGTTCATCATCACCACCATCATTTCACCATCACCACCATCATTTCACCATCACCACCATCAGTTCATCATCACCACCATCATTTCATCATCACCACCATCATTTCACCATCACCACCATCAGTTCATCATCACCACCATCATTTCACCATCACCACCATCATTTCACCATCACCACCATCAGTTCATCATCACCACCATCATTTCATCATCACCACCATCATTTCACCATCACCACCATCAGTTCATCATCACCACCATCATTTCATCATCACCACCATCATTTCACCATCACCACCATCAGTTCATCATCACCACCATCATTTCACCATCACCACCATCATTTCACCATCACCACCATCAGTTCATCATCACCACCATCATTTCATCATCACCACCATCATTTCACCATCACCACCATCAGTTCATCATCACCACCATCATTTCACCATCACCACCATCATTTCACCATCACCACCATCAGTTCATCATCACCACCATCATTTCATCATCACCACCATCATTTCACCATCACCACCATCAGTTCATCATCACCACCATCATTTCATCATCACCACCATCATTTCACCATCACCACCATCAGTTCATCATCACCACCATCATTTCACCATCACCACCATCATTTCACCATCACCACCATCAGTTCATCATCACCACCATCAGTTCATCATCACCACCATCAGTTCATCATCACCACCATCAGTTCATCATCACCACCATCAGTTCATCATCACCACCATTAGTTCTTCATCACCACCATCAGTTCATCATCACCACCATCAGTTCATCATCACCACCATCAGTTCATCATCACCACCATCAGTTCATCATCACCACCATCATTTCATCATCACCACCATCATTTCACCATCACCACCATCAGTTCATCATCATCACCATTAGTTCATCATGATCACCATCAGTTCGCCATCACCATCATTCCATAACTACCACCATCATTTTAATGCCACCATTCTTACCCTTCTTTCACCATCACTATTATTTTATCTATTATCACCACCACATCCCCACTCACCTCCTTTGCCCCATCCCATCATTGACTCTTCCATCGCCACCACTGCATCTCAACCCAACTCCACTATTACTTTTATTATCTCTACCATTCCACCTTCAAGTTACTCATCTTGTGTCACCTTTTCTGTCACCCATCATCTCCAGCCCTTACCACCTCTAACAACTCTCACCATGTCCACCTAACCCATCCCATTCCTTTCAATCTAACCCATCCCACTCAACCCATCCCACTCAATCCACCTATCCCACTCAATCCACCTATCCCACTCAACCCATCCCACTCAATCCATCCCACTCAATCCACCCATCTCACTCAATCCACCCATCCCACTCAACCCACTCATCTCACCCAACCCATCCCACTCAATCCATCCCACTCAATCCAACCTACTCAATCCACCTATTCCACCACTCCTACAAACTCACCCATCCAACCCAACCACCACCACCATCGTCCACAGAAAGGTTATGTTACCGATGCCTTTGTCGTTTGAGGAGCTGCAATTGAGAGTGTGGAAGGACTTCCGGCAGAATGTCCTCATGAGGTGCCTCATTTCTAAGGAAAATCAGGTGCTTATTTTTGTCTTTTTTAAAAGTGAAATTAGCTTTTTATTTTTTGTCTGTTAAAAGTGAACCTAGATTTTTATTATTTAAATGTTACCAAAAGTGAAAGTGGTTTCAATTAAAACTACTTTGCTTTTAAAAATTTTAACTAGCCATTTTTTTTTTGAAATTAAAAACAATTTTTATTAATTTTTTTTTTCAAATTAAATTGAATTAAGTATTAGCCACTACCTAGTCTGAGTCCGTCACATGCCACCCATAGCCTGGCCATTAAACCTTCTTGAGTGCTTTTAAACAGTGTAGAATCAGCGCTATACAAATGATAAGATTAGATAAGATTAGATTAAACTATCACCTACCCACTCCACCCTCACACCATCTACTCACTCCACCATCAAACCATCCACCCACCCACAACTCCATCACACCACAACCACCTACCCACGTCTAAATCTCATCACACCACAAACCACCCAACCACCACCATTCATACAATTCTCCCCCTTTTAACAATAAACCACCCACCAACTCCTATCCTTCTCTCTCACCCACCAATCCTCCCTTCATCTCAGTACCTGACTTCAATTCTTCCTCTTCCCCGCTATTAAATTACCCATAATTTCCCACCATTGAATCCCCAACTTTCAAAATTTTCCACCTTTTTATTTCTTTCAATCTTTTACCACAATCTTCCGCCAAAATTTTTTTTACCCCAATTCTTCTATCCCAGTTCTTCCCTCCAATTCCTTCCCACAAACCTTCCAACCCCTTTCCCACCCCATCTACCCAATCTCTCCCTCCAACTCTACACTCTTTTTCCTCTTAGGTTTTCCACACCTTGACGGACCAAAGCAGTCTGAACCACGCCATCCAATTGGTCAGTCGCTCTGGCGAGGAGTCGTGTCTGTACATACAAGTGATCCCTGCACAGGTGGGTGGAGGGGAAGGGGGGGTGATTTGGGGGTAGAAGGGGGGTGATTTTGGTGAGGAGTAGTTTGGGGGGTGGAGTGGGTGAATGAGGAATGATTAGGGGGGAAATGTATTGGGGTGGGATAGATTGAAGGGAAGGATTATGGGAGATTGTGTGGAATGGGAGAGTTTGGATGGAGGTGCTGTGGGATGAATGGATAGGGAAGGATGATTTGGGATGGGTGGATAGGGAAGGATGATTTGGCATGGATGGATTGGGGAGGGTGATTTGGGATGGATAGATAGGGGGGGAGGGTGATTTGGGATGGATAGATAGGGGGGGAGGGTGATTTGGGATGGATAGATAGGGGGGGAGGGTGATTTGGGATGGATAGATAGGGGGGGAGGGTGATTTTGGTGAATGGGGGGAAAGGATTTGGAGTGAAGATGGTCTTGATAAGGACATTTTTTTCATCACCCACCACCGCTTCACAAACAGGAGAGCGGTTCGCAATGTTCTCCAAAACTCATCACCTCCTCCGACACTGGTGAACCTTCACTTCTCCATTCACTCCTTCATTCACTGCTTCATTCACTCCTTCATTCACTTCTCCATTCACTCCTTCCCTCCTTTGTTCTTTCACTCATTCCTTCTTTTTTTCATTCACTCATTTCTTCTTTGTTTCATGCACTCATGTTCATTCATTCATTCATTCATTCATTCGCATTCATTCATTCATCCACCTTCATTCATTCATTAACCTTCATTCATCCCTTTATTTATCTTCATTCCTTTATTCATTCATTCACTCATTCCATCTAATAAGTTCATTTCTTTTCTCACTCATTATTTCCTTTGCATTTTTTTTGTTTATTCGTCAACCACTAATTTCCTCATTAATATATTTTTGTTTATCATTTATTCAATCATTCATTTCCACATCCAGTCACTCATTCATTCATTCATACATTTATTCATTCATTCACACATTCACTCATTCATTCATCCAATCATTCACACATTCACTCCTTCATTCATTCATTCATTCTTACATACATTCATTTTTTCATACATTCCTTCACCTTCATTCACCTTTATTCATTCATTCATTCATTCATACTTTCACCAGTGCATTGACTCATCTCTTCGCTCGTTTCTTCACTCATTCATTTTTTCGCAAAATCCTTCCATCCATCGCACATTAAAATTTTTTTTTGAGATGTTTGAAGTCATGACCCGTACAAAGCTCTCGCTACTCCGCTTTTTAATGTTTTCATTGTTATTTTAGTCTTTATTGAAACAAATCCAGACGAACGCCGGAAATGGCACAGAACATGGTGAGCAATCAAAATGAAAAAAAAATTAAAATCAACAACAACTGAATGTCATAAGAACTGTCAAACGTTTGTTGGGGAAAATTAAAAATTTACTATAGACACAACTTTATGAATATCAAAAATTTATGATTGAGTCATTGTTCATATTGAATAACTATGGAAGAATGATTCATCAAATTAACCAAAACTGGAATGTTAAAAGGTTCTAAGAAATTCAAGAGCAGAATTGTCTATTAAGTCAAATTAATGAGTCTTAAAAGTTGAAAATTGAATCATATCTTAAAACCACATGATATAACTATTGCAGAGTTATTTCAAGTTATTTCTTCTTTTCTTCTATTTTCCCGCTCAGCCATTTCTCATATTCACAAGGAAGTCTGTCTGGATACCAAAAGTTCCTTGCAATGCTTTCAACACTCGCTCACTTTTTTGTTTTTTAAATTGGCAAATGGTATTCTCGTGACCAATGTTCTAGCTTTGTGAGAGTTATTCAGTATCTTTTTTAATATATATATATATATATATATATATATATATATATATATATATATATATATATATATATATATATATATATATATATATATATATATATATATATATATATATATATATATATATATATATATATATATATATATATATATATATATATATATATATATATATATATATATATATATATATATATATATATATATATATATATATATATATATATATATATATATATATATATATATATATATATATATATATATATATATATATATTCCTTCATTAAATAAATTACATTAGATTAGAGTATCTTAGTGCCTTTTACGCAGCCTAGTTTGCAAACTGTGCGCTACAACAAATCTATTCATTCATTCATTTATTAATTCGCTCATTCACTCATTTATTCGTTCATATTGTGGTGGTGGTTGTGGTGGTGGTTGTGGTGGTTGTGGTTGTGGTGATGGTGGTTGTGGTTGAGGTGATGGTGGTTGTGGTTGAGGTGATGGTGGTTTTGGTTGGGGTGGTGATGGTTGTGGTTGAGGTGATGGTGGTTGTGGTGGTGGTGGTTGTGGTTGAGGTGATGGTGGTTGTGGTTGTGGTTGAGGTGATGGTGGTTGTGGTGGTGGTGGTTGTGGTTGAGGTGATGGTGGTTGTGGTTGTGGTTGTGGTGGTGGTGGTTGTGGTTGTAATGGTTTTGGTGGTAGTGGTGCACTTTTACTTATTCCTTTTTCACACCAACCACAAACCTCACCGCATACCAAACCTTTTTTACCCAACACCCACCAATCAATCAACCCACAAATCCTACTCACCACCATACCAGCCTACCAATCCCCATCCCAACAACCCCCACCCAACAATCCTTATCCCAATTTACCACCATCCCAAAAATTCCCTAAACTCAACCACCCCCCAACAGACGACTCTAGACTCCATTCCCGAAGCAGCATAACTTGTCTTTCCACCAACAACAACAACAACGCCAACAACAACAACCACCACCACCACAATACCCAAAAACCTCCCTTCAAACACCACACCTCCAAAACCATCCACTACAACACCACCAATGCCACTAGCTTGTCTGCACAGACCTTCGCTGGCAAGTCTCACAGCTTTCCTGCTCGTAATAGAAGTTGGTGGTGATGGTGGTGGTGCTGATGGTGCTGGTGGTGGTGGTGGTGGTGGTGGTGGTGGTGGTGCTGATGGTGGTGTGCTGATGGTGGTGCTGATGGTGGTGGTGCTGGTGCTGGTGATGGTGGTGCTAGTGGTGGTGGTGGTGATGTTGGTGCTGGTGGTGGTGGTGCTGGTGGTGCTGGTGGTGGTGGTGCTGATGGTGGTGCTGATGGTGGTGGTGGTGGTGATGGTGGTGTTGGTGGTGGTGGTGCTGGTGGTGGTGGTGATGGTGATGGTAGTGCTGGTACTGGTGGTGGTGGTGCTGATGGTGGTGCTGATGGTGATGGTGGTGCTGATGGTGGTGCTGATGGTGATGGTGGTGGTGATGGTGGTGGTGCTGATGGTGGGGGTGCTGATGGTGGTGCTGGTGATGGTGGTGGTGCTGATGGTGGTGGTGCTGATGGTGGTGCTGATGGTGGTGGTGGTGGTGGTGATAATGGTGATGGTGGTGGTGATGATGATGGTGGTGGTGCTGATGGTGGTGCTGATGATGGTGGTGGTGGTGCTGATGGTTTAAGCTTTTGATTGAGGTTTTTCTATTGAGGATTGGTTCTTTTGAGAGTTTTTTTGAAGTTTTTTGAAGTTTTTATTGGGGATTTGAGTTTTTTTTTTGAGTTTGGATTTTTTTGATTAAGATTTTTGGGGTTCAGGGATTTTATTGGGGGTTAAGTTGTGTGGTGAAAAGTGGTGGGGTTTTTTACCACTTTCGCACCCCATTTTTTATATTTTTTTTTTACTCATCCACATTTTTCCATCCTTTCATCCACCCATCCTTCCATCCACCCATCCTTCCATCCACCTTTTCTTCCATCCACTCATCCATCCATCCACCCATTCTTCCATTCATCTTCCTTTATTCCTTCTCAGTCTCTACTCACTCTGTCAAATCTTCCACTTCCATCCACACACACTCCTCTTTCGATTCTTCCACCTTCTTCGCCCATCCCCTTTCTTATCATTCCACCCTATCACCCCCTCCACAATTCTCCACCCCCCTCCACAATTCCTTACACCCCCCTCCACAATTCCTTGCATCCTCCTTCCACAATTCCTTACATCCTCCCTCCACAATTCCTTGCATCTTCCACCTTTTTCTACACATCCTCCCCCCCCCCCCCATAGAAGTGGAGCAGGCTTGGAGGAGGGGAAGGTGGCTGGGTTCGGGAGCCTTTGGTCAGGTGTTCATATGCTGTGACGTAGAAACAGGTTTGTGTGTGTGTGTGTGTGTGTGTGTGTGTGTGTGTGTGTGTGTGTGTGTGTTTGTGTGTGTGTGTGTGTGTGTGTGTGTGTGTGTGTGTGTGTGTGTGTGTGTGTGTGTGTGTGTGTGCGTGCCCACATGTGTGCATGTGTGCATGTATGCATGTGTTCATCTGTGTACGTGTATTCACGACTCACAGGCCGAGAGTACGCCCTGAAGCAGGTCCACATCTTCAGCAAAAACTCTCAAAACTGCTCCAGGGTACCACCCCCTTTTCAACTTCCCATTTTTCCTCCCATCCTTTTCCATTCTTCTTTCAATCTTCTTCATCTTCTACCATTTTTTGTTTCTATATCTTGCGTCCAACGTCTTCGCCCATCCCACCCATTCCCACCACCTACCCATTCCCACCACCCACCCATTCCCACCACCTACCCATTCCCACCACCTACCCATTCCCACCACCTACCCATTCCCACCACCTACCCATTCCCACCACCTACCCACTCCCACCACCTACCCATTCCCACCACCTACCCATTCCCACCACCCACCCATTCCCACCACCTACCCATTCCCACCACCTACCCATTCCCACCACCTACCCATTCCCACCACCTACCCATTCCCACCACCTACCCATTCCCACCACCTACCCACTCCCACCACCTACCCATTCCCACCACCTACCCATTCCCACCACCCATCCATTCCCACCACCTACCCATTCCCACCACCCACCCATTCCCACCACCCACCCATTCCCACCACCTACCCATTCCCACCACCTACCCATTCCCACCACCTACCCATTCCCACCACCTACCCATTCCCACCACCTACCCATTCCCACCACCTACCCATTCCCACCACCTACCCATTCCAACCACCTACCCATTCCCACCACCTACCCATTCCCACCACCCACCCACTCCCACCACCTACCCATTCCCACCACCTACCCATTCCAACCACCTACCCATTCCCACCACCTACCCATTCCAACCACCTACCCATTCCCACCACCTACCCATTCCCACCACCCACCCATTCCCACCACCTACCCATACACCACCACCTACCCATTCCCACCACCTACCCATTCCCACCACCCACCCATTCCCACCACCTACCCATTCCCACCACCTACCCATTCCCACCACCTACCCATTCCCACCACCTACCCATTCCCACCACCTACCCATTCCCACCACCTACCCATACCCACCACCCACCCACTCCCACCACCTACCCACTCCCACCACCTACCCATTCCCACCACCTACCCATTCCCACCACCTACCCATTCCCACCACCTACCTATTCCCACCACCTACCCATACACCACCACTCATTCATCCACCACTATCTACCCATTCACCACAGCCTACACACCATTATAAATCTTCATTCTAACCCAATTTTTATCACTTCACCCATATCACCCCATTCCCACTACCCGCCCATTCCTACAGCCCATCTTCGCCCACCTATCTTCACTTATTCTCATCCCCATTCTCACCACCCATCCATTCTCACTATCCACCCATTTTCACCCACGCATTCCCACCTCCATTCTCACCACCCACCCTCATCAACCCATTCCCACTATCCACCCATCTCCACTCTTTTTCACTACCCACCCATTCCCACCACTCACCCATCCCCACCACCCACCCATTCCCACCACCCACCCATCCCCACCACCCACCCATCCCCACCACTCACTCATCCCTACCACTCACTCATCCCCACCACTTACCCAATCTTACCACCCACCCATTCATCACCCTTTTTCTACCATCCACTCACCCATCCTCCACCCACCCACCCTTCTTCCACCCACCCACCCACCCCCCATCCACCCATCCTCCACCCACCCATCCCCCACCCACCAATTTTCGCCAACCACCAATCTCCCACCAGGAAGTGAAGGCGCTGAAAGACGAGATAGAGTTGCTGAAACAGGGCATCAGACACCCCAACATCGTTCAGTACTATGGCTGCTATGACAACGGGGAGGTCTTCTCCATCCTCATGGAGTACATGCCTGGGGTGGGTGGTTGGGTGGAAGGGGGGTTGGGTGGTTGGGTGGAAGGGGGGTTGGGTGGTTGGGTGGGAGGGGGTTTGAATGAAATGGAGGCTGGGTGGTGGGTGAAGTAGGAATTGGGTGGTGAGTGAAATGGGTGGTTGGGTGAAATGGGGTTTGGGGGGTTGGGAGAAAAACGAGGATATAAGTAATTTGGGGGAAAAATGAGTGTTTGAAGAAATGGAAGGGTGGTGGAGGAGGGAAGTTGAGGGGTTTGGGTGAAGGAAAATTGGGGGGGGGGGGGGGAGGCAAAGTTGGGCGAAGAAATATGAGGAGGAGTTGGATAGAAGGGGTGGAAAAAAGGGCAAGGAAAGAGAATATGTAAAATGGAAAGATGTGGGGAATGAGGTGGAGGAGGAGTTAGGAGGAGGAGGAAGTGAAGGAGGAGAAGGAGGAGGAGGAGGAGGAGGAGGAGGAGGAGGAAAAGGAGGAGGAGGAGGAGGAGGAGGAGGAGAAGGAAGAGGAGGAGGAGGAGGAGGAGGAGAAGGAGGAGGAGGAGAAGGAGGAGGAGGAGGAGGAGGAGGAGGAGGAGGAGGAGGAGGAGGAGGAGGAGGAGGAGGAGGAGGAGGAGGAGGAAGAAGAGGAGAAATAAGATGTGTGTAATGGTTTATCATAAGATAATTATCACTGTTACAGAGTTCGGTGAAAGATCAAATAAAGGAATACGGAAGATTGACTGAACGAAATACCTTTAGCTACACAAAACAGGTGATTGGATGAATGAAAGAATTAAAAATGAATTTATCAATTAATTCAAAAAATCAATTGAATTATTACTCAATAAAATAATTCGAGAATGAGTGATTGATTGAATGGATGAATGAATGAATGAATGAATGAATGAATGAATGAATGAATGAATGAATGAATGAATGAATGATTGAATAAATGAATGATTTATTGACCAAATGAGTGAATAATTAAACTAATTAATGATGAAATAATTATAAGAAAATAATTTAATGAGTAATTAGAAGAACAATCAGAAGAATAATTAATAGAAATATTAATTAGTCAATCAATTGAATGAATTAATTAATAATTTAATTATTAAGCAATGACCTATTTATAATTACCTGTTTTCTATAGTTTATTATTACATTATAAATGAATATATCATCACCTTCCATCCCTCGCCAGGTATTGAACGGTCTACAATACCTCCACAGGAAGTTCATAGTGCATCGAGATGTCAAAGGTTGTATACACACGCACACATACATACACACACGCGCGCACACACACACACACAAACACACACACACACACACACACACACACACACTCACACACGTACACAGGAGCAAACATCTTGCGGGACAACGAGGGAAACGTAAAGTTAAGCGACTTTGGCGCCTCCAAACGACTCCAAACCATCTCCAACTCCATCATGCAGACCCAGACAGGTCAGTTTGTATGTAGAACTAAATAGATATATATCCATTAGTTCACTCCATCCATCCATACATCCTTCTATTTATCTTTACAATTTTCTATCTATCTATCCATCCAACCATACATTCATCCTTCCGTTTATCCATTCTTCCATCTATCCATCCATCCATTTATTCTTCCGTTCATCCATCTTTCCATCTATCCATTCATTCATCCTTCCGTTCATCCATCTTTCCATCTATCAATTCATCCATTCATCCATGCATCCAGGCATCTATTCATTCATCAATTCATTTATCTATGCATCTATCCACTCACCCATGCATGCATGCATCCATTCATCCAGGCACCACCTACTACATGAGTCCCGAGTTGTTGAATGGTGAAGGATATGGTCGTAGAACAGATATATGGTGGGTGGTGCCGGAAGTGAATTCATCTCCTCATTCATTTAATCATTCATTCGTTAATTTTAGCATTCGTTTACTAATTAATTAATTAATTCATTCATTCATTCATTAGTTAATTCATTCATTTCTTTTTCTACCCATTCATTTACTCTACATTCATCCACCCACTTTCTCATCTCCCACCCTTCCAACCACTCCACCCACACATTCCATCCTCCATCCACCTTTGTCCATCTTCCACCCACTCATCCACTTTCTTATCCATTTCCACCCACTCACACCCACCCATCCATTCCTTCCCACCCTCAACTTCATTCACCCATTTATCACCCCACCCATCCACTCTCTTGTTCATCTATCACTCCATATATCTACCCATACATACATCCATCCATCCATCCATCCATCCACCCATCCATCCATCAATTATTCTACCCTCACCTCCATCATTCACCCTATCTATCCATCCATCCACCCATCCATCTATCCATCCACCCACCCATACATCCACCCATCCATCCACCCATCCATCCATCCATTCATCCACCCACTCATCCATCCATTCATCCACCCATCCATCCATCCCTTTCCACTAAAGGAGTTTGGGTTGTACGGTGGTAGAGATGCTGACAGGACAGCCTCCTTGGCATGAACTGGAATGCTTCGCCGCTATTTTCAAAATTGTTACTTCCACTGAGCCAGGTGGGGTGGAGTGATTTTGGGGTAGTTTGGGGGATGGGGGAGTTTGGGGGGGGGGGGGGGAAGGGGGGGCTCATGGGATTGGGTGGAATGGAGTGGGAGGGTTTTGAGAGGGGGTTTTGAGGTGGAGTGGTTTTGGGAGAAGTTTGTGGGGGTGGTTGTGAAAAATGTTTGTGGGTTACAGTTTCCAAGGGGACTTTTGTGGTTGGAGGAGGTTGGAGGTTTTGGGGTGGTTGTGAAAATGGAGGTTTTTTGGGGTGAGATTTAGGTATTTTAAGGCGGGTGTGGAGAAGGGGTTGGTGGTGTGGCTTTGGTGGCAGTGTAACGCACACACACACACACACACACACACACACACACACACACACACACACACACACACACACACACACACACACAGACGCGCGCACACACACACACACACACACACACACACACACACACACACACACACACACACACACACACACACACACACACACAGACGCGCACACACACACACACACACACACACACACACACACACACACACACACACACACACACACACACACACACACACACACACACACACACACACATACACACACAGCAACAACAAACCCCCCAGGCTACAAGCTACCCGAAGGCACATCAAACAACGCCAAGGACTTTTTACGCCAGTGCTTCAGGCGACGAGTGGCTGACCGACCCACTTCGTCAGAACTTCTCTACCACCCCTTCCTCACCGACGAACCGCCCGCCCATCGAGACGTAGCTGGTGAGAGCCGGTTGAACAACATTGATTGTGACTTCAAGTACTGTTACGAGTCAAGCGAGGCCGTCTCTCGACCGTCGGCCATAGACTCGAAGCAAGCTCGAG
>OX387258.1:1993589-1996089 GCA_947562095.1 Branchellion lobata | reverse complement strand
TGATGATGATGATGATGATGATGATGATGATGATGATGATGATGATGATGATGATGATGATGATGATGATGATGATGATGATGATGATGATGATGATGATGATGATGATGATGATGATGATGATGATGATGATGATGATGATGATGATGATGATGATGATGATGATGATGATGATGATGATGATGATGATGAGTAATATTGACTTTAATTATTATTTATTAAAATTTTCCCCCTTATTATCGTTCTTTTCATTGATTCTCTTTTGATTATTCTTATAAAAAAATAATAACAATAATAATAAAATGATAATAATAATAATATATTTTTTTCTTTTTTTTATAAATTATTGCTATTATTAATTTTTAATAGTTTTTATGTTAATTCTCCTAAGACGACTCAAATAAGACGACTCTGGTTGTGGGAAGATTTTTAATTAACTTACTCATGTATGAATGTTTTCCGTATGTATGCATATTATATATTATTATTATTATTATTATTATTATTATTATTATTATTGTTATTATTATTATTATTATTATTATTATTATTATTATTATAATTAATAATACGAAAAATAATATTAATATTACTAATATATATATATATATAAAAATATATATATATATATATATATATATATATATATATATATATATATATATATATATATATATATATATATATATATATATATATATATATATATATATATATATATATATATATATATATATATATATATATATATATATATATATATATATATATATATATATATATATATATATATATATATATATATATATATATATATGTATATATATATATATTGAAGTTTCAGTTGCTACTATTGAAACTTTTACTACCGCGTTGTTGGGCTGCTGTCGTCAATGGGAAGGTTTGAGTGATGAAAGGAGGAAAATGATGATTAATTAAAGTAATTAAATAGAAAAAAAAATTAATTAATTGGTTAATTGCTGATTAATAACAAAAAAAAAAAAATTTGAAAATGGAATTAATGGATAAATAAGTAATAATAACAAAAAATAAAAAAATAAAAATATTAAATAAATAAATAATAACAAAAAAAAGTTCATAATAAAATTAATGAATAAGAAAATAATAATAATAATAATAATAATAATAATAATAATAATAATAAAATTAAGAAAATAAACAAATAATTAATTAATAACAAAAAAAAAATAAAATAAATAGAATAAACAAAATACTTTGAATAATTATTTTCATATTTTTATATATATATTTTTATTTATTTATTTATATATATATTTATTTATTTATTTATTTATGTATTCATAAAGTCTTGGTCAGTTGAGAATTTTTTTTATCGTGGCCAGTTTTGTTGTTGTTGAAGTAGTTGTAGTTGTTGTTGTTGTTGGTTGTTGCATACAACGGATAATAATAATAATAATAAATAATTAAAAAAAATAATAATAAATAAAAATAAAATAATAAAAATAATACATTTTGAGTGGCTTCGAAACTCTCTGGGGTTGATGCCACCATACTAACATTCGTATTGCTGTTGTTTTGTATACATGTTACCAAGGTATACGTGTTACAGTGTAATGTATGTTACAAAGTATGACACGTGACAAACATACACACAACAGATATGGATACATGCGACTGACACATATAACAAAGATGTAACAACATTCATCTTTTACAGTTATGACGCTAGATTTCTTGTCGAGGGTTTGTGTTGGGAAGTTGTTGTAAGATTAAGCGCTAAACAAATGGATGGATTGAACAATTGAAAGATTTGATAAAGGAGTATTTTTGTATGTTTGAAAATTATTTAATGAGTATTTTTATTAATAAAATTAATTTCATTTAAATATAATCAAAGTTGTGAAAAATAAAATAACTTTAAAAAAAAATTATATAAAAAAATGAAACTCAATTTTTATAAAAATTAAAAATAAAATAAAATAAATACAACCTACTTTGTAAAAAATATAACTCAATTTTATAAATATAATTTAATCAAAGAAAATAATTTTAAGTTAAGTGTTTTGGAAGTTTAATTGGTTATAACGAGGAAATGACATAATTTAGTTGAAAGGTGAACTTACATCTTATTTTTATATAATAAATTTATAATTGAAAAATTAATTTAATGTTTTAATTTATTATTTAATTAATTATTTTAAGAAAATAATACTAGAAATTGTATATTAAAAAATTATTTTTGAAACTAATATTAAAAAAAATATTAAAAATATTTTTGAAAATAATTTTTGTTAAAAAGAAAATTGATTAAAAAAAATAAAAAAAATAAAAAAATAATTTAAAAACGTTTTTAAACATATCAATGAAGTGGAAAAATCCCAAAGCGGGGTTCAAGCTTACATGAGTTTGAAGAAAAAACTGAAATTTATTTAAAATAAAAAAAAAATTAATTAAAATGTAAACTTTAATTCAGTTTAAATTTGAATAAATAAATTAATTAATTCAGTTTAAATTTAAA
>OX387258.1:1953589-1986089 GCA_947562095.1 Branchellion lobata | reverse complement strand
AGCTGTTGTAACTCTCATTTTCCTCCTCTTCCTCTTCTTCCTTCTTTTTCTCATCTTCCTTCTTCTCTTCCTCATCTTCGTCCTTTTCTTCCTCGCCTCCCTCCTCTTCCTCATCTTCGTCCTCTTCTTCCTCACCTCCCTCATCTTCCTCATCTTCGTCCTCTTCTTCCTCACCTCCCTCATCTTCCTCATCTTCGTCCTCTTCTTCCTCACCTCCTCATCTTCCTCATCTTCCTTTTCTTCTTCGTCTTTCTTTTCTTTTTTTGATCTTTTTTTTTTTTTAATTTTAGTTTTTTTCTTATTCTTTCTTGTCTTTGTCATTCTTTCCATTGTTTTCTTCCTCTTCCTCCTTCTCCCCATTGTCTTCTTCCTCTTCCTCTTTCTCATCTTTCTGTCTTCCTTTCCCTTCTTTGTCTTCCTTGTTTTCTTTGTTCTCTTGATTTTTTTCATTATCTTTTTTTTCTTTCTTCTTCTTCTCTTACTTCTCTTCCTCGTCTTCTTCCTACTCCTTTCTCTTTCATCTTTTTCTCACTTTCTCCCTTTTCTTTTTTCTCTTCCTCATCATCACCATTTTTTTCGGTTATTTTTCTATATTTTTTTATTAATTTTTTTTCATCTTATTATATCTATCTCCATCTTTTAATTAATTTTTTCGTTCATCATTTTCCGTCTTTTTCCATTTTTTAATTTCCTTCTTTTTGAATTTTCAAAAAACTTTTTAAAGAAATTATTTTATTTTTCTCTTCCTCTTCTTTTTCTTTTTTTCTTCCTTTTTTTTTCCTTTTTTTCTTCCTCTTCTTCTTCTTCTTCTTCCTCTTCTTCCTTTTCTTCTTCCTCTTTTTCATCAGATGAATGGAAGTCATAATCATCTCCATCATTCCACTTTCACTTCCCACACGATACCATCAACCTTCTTAGCACTTGCGCAAAAAAACTTTAAAACTTTGAGGAAAACTTTCCACTTAAAGCTGATTGTAACACCCTCCGCCCATCCATTTTCACCCATTCTTCCATCCATCTTCCATCCATTTATCCATCCATTTTTTTATCCACTTATCCATCTACCCACTCATCCATTTTTCCATCCACTCATCCATTTTTCCATCCACTCATCCACCCATCCAACCATTCCCCCGTCTTTCTACTCATCTTTCAAGTCATCCAACCAACACAATCAACAAATAACTATGTATTTATCCATCCATCTTTTCACCCATCTATTCATCAATTCATCTATCCATTCATTCATTTGTCCATCTATCAATTTATCTATCCATTCAATTGTTCATTCATTCATCCATTCACTCATTCGCCCATTCATCCACCCGTCCATTCATCCATTCATCCACACAGACAGTCAAGATGACAAACAACAGTACGAAAAACTACAACTCACATGCAAGAATCAACAAAAGAAACCATTTCAAAAACCACTTTTTTTCTCGTCATTTTTCCAACCCTTTTTTCCACTCCAACTCCAACTCTCAACCTCACTCCTACCCCAACTTCCACCCCCATCCCAGCCACCACCGAAATCTCTATCCCCGTCACAACCCCATCAAACCCCACTCTCACCCCACCACCACCACTGCCACCACTGCCACCACCGCCACCACCGCCACCACCACCATCATTTTTCTCTTTCTCCTCCTCCTCATTCCCCCACCCTCCCTCGGTCAGCAGACCTTCCGAATTCGGGAAGAACAACCCCCAAACACCAAGTTGGGCTTTTACATCCTCCCCCCAAACGTCACCCAGCACCTCAGCCGCCATTCCCCCCTCCTCCTTCGTCCCCATGACAACCTCTTCAAGATCGACGTTGCCAATGGCAACCTTCTGGTATCACAGGCAACCATTGACCGAGAAAAAGAATGCCCTTTTCAGGTTGGTTTGTTTTGGGGGTTTGAAGGCTTTGAGGGGTTTGGGGGGTTTGAGGGATTTGGGGGGTTTAGGGGGTTTGGGGGGTTTGGGGCTTTGGGGGGTTTGGGGTTTTGGGGGTTTTTTTGTTGGGAGAAGGTGGGAGGAGGGGGAGGTTGAAAGTATTTTTGGGAGAAGAGGGGTTTGAAAATTTGTTTTGTATTGTGAGGATTTGTTATGGGGTTTTTTGCAGATGTTTGTTTGTGGAATTTGTTTTAGGGGGGATTGTGAGTGTTTGTGGTTTGTTTTGCGAGTGTTTGTGGTTTGTTGTTTGAGTGTTTGTAGTTTGTTTTGTGAGTGATTGTGGTTTGTTGTTTGAGTGTTTGTGGTTTGTTTTGTAAGTGTTTGTGGTTTGTTTTGTGAGTGTTTGTGGTTTGTTGTTTGAGTGTTTGTGGTTTGTTTTGTGAGTGATTGTGGTTTGTTGTTTGAGTGTTTGTGGTTTGTTTTGTAAGTGTTTGTGGTTTGTTTTGTGAGTGTTTGTGGTTTGTTGTTTGAGTGTTTGTGGTTTGTTTTGTGAGTGTTTGTGGTTTGTTTTGCGAGTGTTTGTGGTTTGTTTTGTGAGTGTTTGTGGTTTGTTTTGCGAGTGTTTTTGGTTTGTTTTGTGAGTGTCTGTAGTTTGTTTGGAGGAGTGGTTGTGGTTTGTTGTTTGAGTGTTTGTGGTTTGTTTTGTGAGTGTTTGTGGTTTGTTGTTTGAGTGTTTGTGGTTTGTTTTGTGAGTGTTTGTGGTTTGTTGTTTGAGTGTTTGTAGTTTGTTTTGTGAGTGTTTGTGGTTTGTTTTGTGAGTGTTTGTGGTTTGTTTTGTGAGTGTTTGTGGTTTGTTTTGTGAGTGTTTGTGGTTTGTTGTTTGAGTGTTTGTGGTTTGTTGTTTGAGTGTTTGTAGTTTGTTTTGTGAGTGTTTGTGGTTTGTTGTTTGAGTGTTTGTAGTTTGTTTTGTGAGTGTTTGTGGTTTGTTTTTTGAGTGTTTGTAGTTTGTTTTGTGAGTGGTTGTGGTTTGTTTTTGGAAATGGTTGGTGGGTTTTGGAGAAGAGGAGCTGTGAGTTTTTTTGGGGGTTTGTGGGTCTAAATGGTGGGATTTTATTAGTTTTGGAAGGTTCGGTGGGAGTTGAATAAGTTTTGGGAAAGATAGTTGTTTTCTGATGCTGGTTTGGTTGTTGTTGGTGGTTCGTTGTTGTTTGTGGTTTGTTGTTGGTGGTGGTTTGTTGTTGGTGGTGGTTTGCTGTTGTTTGTGGTTTGTTGCTGGAGGCCGTTTGTTTTAAGGGATCGTTGTTTGTTTGTTGAAGCTTTTTTGTCGTTGGTGGTGTGTTGTTGTTTGTGGTTTGTTGTTGTTTGTGGTTTGTTGTTTTTTGTGGTTTGTTGTTGTTGGTGGTGGTTTGCTGTTGTTTGTGGTTTGTTGTTTTTTGTGGTTTTATTGTTGTTGGTGGTGATTTGTTGTCGTTGCTGGTTGTTTTGTAGTTTTCAAAACCAAAAAAAATGAATTTTTAAGCGTTTAAAGAATTAAAAAAGTATTTTAGTGTTTTTGGTGACAATTTTGGAGCCTCAATGACAAAACACTTAGGTTTTTAAACAAGAATGACAACAATTTATTCTAAAACTTAAACTAATTGAAAAACAAAAAATAAAACATGAAAGATAAAAATATCAAAAAACAACATAAAAAACCTTTGAGTTAACATAAGTACAAAGTGGCGTCTCAGCCGCTTGCCTTGGCGCTTTACAAATTGGAGTTATTATTATTATTATTATTTCTATAATAATAATAATAATAATAATAATAATAATAATAATAATAATAATAATAATAATAATAATAATAAAAATAATAATAATAATAATAATAATAATAATAATAATAATAATAATAATAATAATAATAATAATAATAATAATAATAATAATAATAATAATAATAATAATAATAATAATAATAATAATAATAATAATAATAATAATAATAATAATAAAATAATAATAATAATAATAATAATAATAATTTAAAAAAAAAAATTTATAATAATTATTATTATTATTCTAAAGTGACTGGGTTTGATTGTTGAAAGAAACTTAAAACCCTTCAGAACGAATGCATCAAAAGTTACTCCGTCTTCGTGCAACAACAACAACAACAACAACAACATCAACAAATCAACAACAACAACAACAAAATGCCCAACACCTACCCCATCTTTGTCAACAATATCAACGTTATAGTTGATGACGTCAACGACAACACACCCACCTTCCAACACGTATCCTCCTCCCCCCTCGTCATCCCCATCATGGAGAACTCCAATAAGTTTAAGAAGAGACTGCCTTCAGCCGTGGACATGGATGCTGGGAGGAATGGAAAAATCTCCTACCGACTCATTCCTTCCAACCCTCCTCTTCATCCTCCTCCTCATCCTCCTCCTCATCTTCCTCTTCATCCTCCTCTTCATCCTCCTTCTTCTCTCTCTTCTCATTCCTATAATTCTCATTCTTCTCGTTCTGTTTCTTCTCGTTCATCTAGGGCTGCCAAAAACAGTGCTTCAGAATCCTCTTTCTCCTCCTCTTCTTCTTCTTCCTCCTCTTCCTTCTTCAACCTCAGTCGAATAGACCACGATGACGTGACACACACGCTCATGCTCACGCTCTTGAAACCCTTGGACCGAGAAGCCAAAACTGTGGGTTGGATTGGATTGGATTGGATTGAGTTGGATTGGATTGGATTGGGTTTGATTGGATTGGGTTTGATTGGATTGGGGTGTTTGGAGGTTTTTAGTTAGGTTGGGGTGTTTAAGGGTTTTGAATTGGGTTGGGGTGTTTAAGGGTTTTGAATTGGGTTGGGGTGTTTAAGGGTTTTGAATTGGGTTGGGGTGTTTGGAGGTTTTTAGTTGGGTTGGGGTGTTTAAGGGTTTGCACCCTAACCTCCCATTTCAACCTCCCACACCCCCAATCTACCTCATACCAAATCTTCTTGAACCAAAATTACTCACATCCTTCGTTAAAGCTTCGTTAAATTCCCACCTCACCCCTTGAAACCTCACCAACTTCTCTCACTCACCCTCCAATCCCCCTCACTCACCCTCCAATCCCCCTCACCCACCCTCCAATCCCCCTCACCCACCCTCCAATCCCCCTCACCCACCCTTCAATCCCCCTCACCCACCCTCCAATCCCCCTCACCCACCCTTCAATCCCCCTCACCCACCCTCCAATCCCCCTCACCCACCCTTCAATCCCCCTCACCCACCCTCCAATCCCCCTCACCCACCCTTCAATCCCCCTCACTCACCCTCCAATCCCCCTCACCCACCCTTCAATCCCTCTCACTCACCCTCCAATCCCCCTCACTCACCCTCCAATCCCCCTCAAAAACCCTTCAACCCACCGCCAAACTCTTCCACACCACCCAATCAAATTCCAAAGCTTTCTAAAAAAACAGCTAAATTTTTTTTTCAAAAAAAACTTTAACAATGGAAAAACTCTTCTCTCCTGTTTTTCAGAATACCTTCTTGAAGTACTTATGCCAAATCTGCAATTTCTAATGTGGCCCTTTTTTGTGGAACTCTCTTCCCCCCACGCTCACCTGGATAACTTCTCTATTTTCATTTCGTAAAGCTTTAAAAACTTTATTGTTTAAAAAGTTTGTAACAGAGTGCTTTTGAACAGTGTGGAATCAGCGCTATACAAATGATTTGATTGACTTACTATCCAAAAAATGTCAAAAAAAATTTGGGAACAACCTCAAAAAAACATCTCCAAAAAACCAAATGAAAAACTATAATTTCTATAAAAAAAAACTTCAAAAAAACTTATAAAAACCCTAAAATAACTCAAAAAATCCTCAAAAAACCCTCAAAACCCTCAAAAAACCCTCAAAAAACCCTCAAAAACCCCTCAAAAAACCCTCAGAAAACCCTCAAAAAACCCTCAAAAACCCTCAAAAAACCCCCAAAAACTCCCAAAAAACCTTCGAAAAACCTTTAAAAACCCGTCCAATCTCCTCAGACTCACTCATACATGCTGGTAGCAAGTGACAACGGAGTACCCAGTAGGACCTCTCAACTGGCCATCCAAGTGCAAGTGCTGGACGTTAACGACAACCCACCACGCTGTAGCGAAACCACCTTCCACTTCAACGTGGCGGAGAATGCTAGAGAAGGTTCCAAAGTGGGCGTGGTCACAGCTGTCGATCAAGACGAAGGTCTCAATGCGAGATTGACCTATGCTTTGTCGCCTTTGTCGGAAGCTAGGTGGGTGGGTTGGGATGAGTTTTGGTGGGTTGGGATGGGTTTTGGTGGGTTGGAGTGGGTTGGGGTAGGTTGGGGTGGGTTGGGATGAGTTGGGTGGGTTCTGGTGGGTTGGGGTGATTGGGGTAGGAACTATGAAGCAGGCGGGATGGTTGGGGGTGAGAAATATGTGGTTGTATTTTTCTGGTGGTTTGGTTGAGGTGATGCTTTGCTTTGGGTTGTTTGGTGGTTGGGGCTTTTTGGAGGTTTGAGTTTTTTGGGGGTTGAGGGTTTTTGGGGGTTGGGGAGGGTTTGCTTTGAGAGGGATCTTTGGTTGGGAAAGTGTGGTTGGTTAGAAAGTGTAAATTTAAAAATATTGTGAAATAATTCACTAAAATATAATGCATTAATGTTAAAATAAATTATTCATTTAAAATCAATCAATTAATACTTTTAATCCTTTTAAAGCAATCAATTACCCAATAAAAAGTTGAAACCAACCAACCAACCAACCAACCAACCAACCAACCAACCAACCAACCAACCAACCAACCAACCAACCAACCAACCAACCAACCAACCAACCAACCAACCAACCAACCAACCAACCAACCACCCCTTCCAAACAGCTAAGCACCACACATTCACCCACCTCAGCCTGCACGATAAGTTCAAGATGACAGCGACGAGTGGAGTTCTGAGACTCAAAGGACCGCTAGACTTCGAGTCGAAAGGACTCTATCGAGGCTTTGTGTCGGTGAAAGACGGAGGAGAGCCCAGTTTGAGCACCCAGTGCGAGCTGCAAGTGTCTGTAAGCGATGTAAATGACCACCACCCCAGCATTCAAATCACCCTTCGTGATGGTACTGTCGTCTCAGAAGAGTACCTTGAGGTCTGTGGGGCTGTTGATGGGTGGGGGTGGGGCTGTTGATGAGTGTGGGTGAAGTAATTTGTGGCGGATTTGTGGGTGTGTTGGTGGGTGTGGGTGTGTTACTAGTTTTCTGATGGGGTAGTTTGGAAGTGGATTTTAAGAATTTTTGGTGGGTTTATAGGCTGGTGTGTGGAAGTGTTGGTAAATGTGGGTGTGTTGCTGGTGTGTGGGTGTGTTGGTGAATGTGGGTGTGTTGCTGGTGTGTGATTGTGTTGGTGGGTGGGGGTGTGTTGCTGGTGGGTGTGGGTGTGTTGGTGGGTGTGGGTGTGTGGGTGGGTGTGGGTGTAGGGTGGGTGATTTTTGGAGTTCTTGGTTTGTGGGATAACTTGTGGGGTTATTGGTGGGTTGGGTAGAATAATTTTGGAGTTCTTAATGGGTGTTTTTTGGTGATTGGATGAGTACGTTTTGTTGGAGTGGGTGTTTTGTTGTTGTAGTGGGTGTTTTGTTGTTGGGGTGGGTGTTTTGTTGTTGGGGTGGGTGAGTAATTTAATTTTTATTTAAAAAAAAATTTGTGAATTTGAAAAAATTTCAATTTAGCTTTCAATCTGCCCTAGTTTTCCATTTTTTATTTAATTTCTTATTCAAAACTAAAATTCAATTTTGATTGGATTTTTTTAATTTTACCAAACTTAAATATAATTCGACTTTTAATGAATTAAAAAAAACTTATTGAAAATAAAATTTCTTTTTTTTAATAATTATTTTGAAATTAAATGTTAGTTTTTCGATTTGAAGTTTTTCAATTAAAATAAAAATTGTTTTTCCTTCCATAGAGTAAAAAAAAAACGAGTGGATGATTCCGTTGTGACTCGAAGATTTATTTGTCTTTTATGATGTTATTAACTTCAAAAAACTTTGTTTTAAACTTTTTCTTTTAACTGTCAGCTGCGTTCGCCTACATGCATGCACACAGACACACGCGCACACACACACACACACACACACACACACACACACACACACACACACACACACACACACACACACACACACACACACACACACACACACACACACACACACACACACACACACACACACACACACACACACACACACACACACACACACACACACACACACACACACACACACACACACACACACACACACACACACACACACACACACACACACACACACACACACACACACACACACACACACACACACACACACACACACACACACACACACACACACACACACACACACACAGATATACGAAAACTTGAACACGGGCTTTACAGCCGCCAAAGTTTTCATCACGGACAAAGACAAAGGAGAGAACGCCAGAACATCATGCACCATTGAACCTCCCCACCTCTTCAAGCTCAAACCCACATCCCCCTCACTCCCCCATTCTCCCCACTCACCACAATCACTCTTCCTACCCCCCCATTCACCCCAATCTTTTCTCCAACTCTCCTCTTCCTCCTCCTCTTCCTCTTCTTCTTCTTCTTTCTCTTCTTCCTCTTCCTCCTCTTCCTACAGCCTCATTACTAGCGTTTCCTTCGATAGGGAGTCCTCTATCTCTCACCACTTCAGCCTCTCCTGCACTGACCACGGCAAGCCACCACTGAGAAGCAGCAAGAATTTGAAGGTGGAAAGAAGAGGGGGGAGGGGGAAAGGGGGGGGGGAGGGGAAGGGGGAGGGGGGGAAGAGACGAAAGAGTGGGAAAAAACTCGGAAAACAGAAAATTAAAAACACAAAAATAACACAATTCCATTTTTCCCCTTCAAAAAAAAAATTAATAACCCACGAAAACACATAAATAAAATTTAAAGACAAAAAACAAAAAATAAATTGAAAATAAAAAACAAAAAAAATATTAAAAAAACAATAAAAACAATAAATAAAAAAAATAAAAATAAATGAAATAATAAAACACTCGCCAGGTGAAGGTGGTTGACGTAAACGACAACTCTCCGCTGTTTGAGCAGAGCCAGTACGTGCTGGATGTGAAAGAAAATATGGTGTCTGCTGAGCCTGTCCTTGTTGTCAGGGTGGGTGGGGTTGGGGTTTTTTGGGGGTTTTTTGGGGGTTTTTTGGGGGTTTTTTGGGGGTTTTTTGGGGGTTTTTTGGGGGTTTTTTGGGGGTTTTTTGGGGGTTTTTTGGGGGTTTTTGGGGGTTTTTGAATTAAGTTAAAGACTTTTTTTTGTTTTTTTGTTTTTTTGGTGATTTTGGGGTTGCCCTTAACTCCATTTACCACTATAGAGCATAATGCTTTTCCACCAATTCCAAAGTCGACCGGTTCTTCATCACTCCAACAAGCACCACCACCCCCAACCAGCCCTAACCACTATCCCAACCACTCCAAGCATAAACACGTACCAACCACCATCAGTTACCCAAAACAACTTCAACCAGAATTCTAACCAACTAAACAACCCATACATCAAAACCCATCCTAACTCCCACTCACCTAACCACCACCCCAACCACCTACCTAACCACCACCCCAACCACCTACCTAATCACCACCCCAACCACCTATTTTACCACCACCCCAACCACCCATTCTACCATCACCCAAATCCTTTACCAAACCCCACTCACCCAGCCACCACCCCAATCACTAACCAACTCACCCATCCTACCCCATCCCACCCAAACCAAAAAATCCCACCCCAACCAAAAAATCCCACCCCAACCAACCAACCAACCCAACCCTAACCAACCAATCTACCAAAAAACCACCAAAAACCCACCAAAATCCCCGACGCCTCCACCAACTCCCTCCCCATCAACTCCCACGTCACCAGGCCACAGACGTGGACGAAGGCATGAACGGCATGGTGGAGTACAGCATCAGAAGCACCGACCAGAGGTACTCCGACTTCCTCAGCGTCGACAACGCAGGTATGAATACACGGATACTGAAACGCCCTTGTACACTAGTCTGCGCTTGTAGCACAATGGTTAGCAAGCCCGCTTTTGAAGCGTAAGTCTCAGGGTTCGATTCCCGGCTAAGCTCAGGTTTGAGTTTTAAAACTAACTCAAGTAAAGAACAGACGCTGTTCTAGAGTGTCCAGTCCTCTAGAAGCCCACAGCGAGTGAAACCGTTTCCATGGGAGCGCCTTTGAACAAAATGGAGACATACGCTATACAAATGTTAATTAATAAATGAATAAATAGATAATGAATACAATACAATACAATACAAATACAAATATTATTATAGTGGCATTAACCCCGTAGAGTTTCGAGGCCACATGAATATACAACATTTCGATAAATTCATTAAAACATATCTCCTTTTTTCATTAATAGGTTTAAGTTCATACTTTGAATAATTCTTCACAACCTTCCGACAAAAATTTCAAAAACCTCTAAAAAACCATGAAACTCGCCCAAACCTTTTACCCCCAAAACCCCCAAAACCCCCAAAACCCCCAAAACCCCCAAAACCCCCAAAACCCCCAAAACCCCTAAAACCCCCAAAACTCCCCAAAGTCCTCTAAAACCGCCAAACCTTCAGGTCAAGTGCGCGTGCAAAGAGCCTTCGATAGTGAACTTGACACTGGTGCCTCATTCCACGTCATGGCGTCAGACAAGGGAGCTCCCAGCCAGCACTCGATGACACAACTGGACGTGAGGGTGGTGGATGAGGATGACATACCACCAAGGTTCGAGGAAGAGTCCTACCTCTTCGATCACCACGCCCCCGTTGCCAAGGGTGCCTTGCTGGGAAGGGTGAACGCCCATGATGATGATTTGTCTCCCTCGTTTAAAAGGATTATGTATCGTATGCATGCGGGTGGTGGAATGAGAGATGGGGGAATGAGAGATGGGGGAATGAGAGATGGGGGAATGAGAGATGAAGAAAGAGAGAGGAATAAGGAAAGAGAGAGAGATGATGATGGAAGGGGTGGAAGGAATGAAAGAAGGTGGGATGAGGACGAGATAAGAAGGGGAGGAGGGTGGGAGGAGGCGAAGAAGTTGGTGTTGTTAGACCAGGTGACGGGGGAGATAAGAGCAAGAAGGACAATGGAACTCACCAGAGAATTGTCCTTCTATGTTAGTGCTGGCAGTCCTTCAGGCCGATGGGCAGACGAGATGAGGGTCAGAGTGGTTATTAGAATCATCGGCATAGAAACCACCACTACCACCGTTGCTACTACCACAACTGCTGCTACTACTACTACTACTACTACTTCTGCTACCACTACTACTACTACTACTACAACTACTACAACTACTACTACAACAACAACTACTACTACTACTACTACAACTACTACAACTACTACTACAATTACTACAACTACATCTACTACAACCACTCCACTTCTTCCGCCGATGCCACGATTTTCTTTCCCCAACCCCCTCAACAAAAGCGTCACTCTCCACATCACCCCTTCCGACGAAGCCGCTCAGATATGCCAGCTTCTTCTAGCACAAGTCGAACAACCTTCATTGGAAGAAAATTCTAAAAATTCACTTCCCAAAACCACCCAAAACTCTTCTCAACACCCCACCCAACCCCCCACCCAACACCCCACCCCAAATCCTTTTTCCCATTACTCGTTCGGCATCAAAAGCGGGAATTATAAAGATATTTTAAGCCTTGACCCCACCACGGGCATCATCACAGCGAGGTTCACCCCTGAGATCGTGGGTTCGATTCCTGATGAATTCGTAGATTTCCATCTTTTAATTTCGGCGCAAGATTTGGAAGGAGGCCATGAGATATACAGCACACTTGGAATTTTAGTTCACTTTGTGGAGGAAGGGCAGAAGGGCGCAGCAGAGGCAACGGATGTTACAGATGTAACCGCTGATGTGAGATCCCAAGGTGAAGCTAGGAATGAAAAGACTAACTGGCACTATTCTGGCTCTGGGTATGAAGGGGGAGGGGGGGAAGATGAAGAGGAGGAAGGGAAGAAAGGAATGAAGGTATTCGGTGAAGATGAAGAAGCAGATGACTTAAACAAAGTGAACAATAAAGACAAGAACAAGGAGAAGAAGGAAGACAAAGACCGAACAGTGACAATAAGCTTTCACAACAGCAACAGCACTAACTATAGCAACATCCCACTCAAAGGATCAGTCAAAAACATGCCCATGGGAGGAGGAGGAGGACGAGGAGGAGGAGGAGGAAGAGGAAGAGAAGAAGAAGAAAAAGAACTCCCGAGGTTGTCAAGGTCCTTTTCCCCCAACATGATCATCATCCTCTCCGTCAGCTGCTCTTGTGCTTTGGTGCTGGCCTTGGCGTGTTGTCTGGTGGTGCTGTTGAGAACGGGCAAGAACAAGAAGCGAAGTCGTAAGGCGTCCATCAAGACAGACCCTCCCATGACTCAAAGCAGCCTTGTTGTCGCCTCTAACCCGACCGACAAAGGCCTTCCTCCAGAGACCAACAAGGAGAAAGGAGGCTCTGTACCTCTTTTCTCGAAGGGTGACAAGGATGCGTTTAGCACCTCTCCTGGACAGCCCTTCTTCGACTCTAACCGCTTTGTATCCTTCAATGTTGATGATGACATACCACCGAACCACTCCCATGAGACCCTGAGTCCCTATCTGGTCGGTGAGGGGGAGTGGTGGGATGAGAATGTGGGTGGGGTGTTTTTAAGTATGTGGTTTGTGTAAGTGTGTGGTTTGTGTAGGTGTGTGTATATGTGTAGATGTGAGTGTGTGTGTGTGTGTGTGTGTGTGTGTGTGTGTGTGTATGTGTGTGTGTGTGTGTGTGTGTGTGTGTGTGTGTGTGTGTGTGTGTGTGTGTACGAGTGTGTGTGTGCGTGTTTGTGTTTGTGTGTGTGTGTGTGTGTGTGTGTGTGTGTGTATTTTGGGTTTGTATGGTTTGGTTTGTATGGTTTGGTTTGTGTTGGCTGTTGGTTGGCCTGCAAAGTGGGGGGAAGGTTGGATGGGGGTGTTGGAGCTGGTGGGTAGGTTTGTGGGTTTGTGTGGGTGTGTAGATTTGTGGGTGGGGGTTTGTGGGTTTGGTTAATAAGGGAGAGTGTAAGAGTGAAATGGGGGGGGGGGGGGATTGGGGGGAGGAGGATTGGAAATAAGTTGAG
Source organism: Branchellion lobata (assembly GCA_947562095.1). NCBI lineage: Eukaryota > Metazoa > Annelida > Clitellata > Hirudinida > Piscicolidae > Branchellion > Branchellion lobata. The sequence goes on along the minus strand of OX387258.1, from coordinate 1,973,016 downwards.
AAGTGAAATGAGGTATGTAGGTTGAAATAGGTGAAAAAAACTGCATGATGGATGGAAGAATTATGTGGGTGAAAACGATTAAAAAATAAAATAAATAAATCAAATTAAAAATAATTAATTAAATAATTAAAGTTAATTAATTATTTAAATATTAATTGAATATTTAAATAATAATTAATTAAATTAATAATTTTTAATTAATGAAATAAACCTCAGTTCAATCCTGCCACAGTTCAAAGAGGAACAGATGGAAGGTCAAGGGAAGGGCGATGATGAGAATTACTATAGCAACTTCAGTCAATCACTCTACGGCCCCTCCTCTTTCCACCCAGGTGCTAAAAATAACCACCAATCAGAGAAGGTTTTGAAGAGTCGGACGAACTTGGAGTTTGAGGAGTTGAACCAAATCAATGAGAAGATTCATGATTTTTATAATTCCACCGTTTTCCTTGATCAAATCCACCCACCCAATCTACCCCCAACCCTCCCCCACCCTCCACCCAAGCCCACGTGTCCTCTCCATCCACTACCCCCTACTTCCAACACCCCCCTCTCTCTCATCGACCCCCTGCAGGACAATAACTTCACTTTTTTTAGACCCATCAGACTTAGTTCTGAAGACAATAATAATAACAACAACAACAACAACAACAATAATAATTATAATAACAATAATAACAATAATAACAGTAACATGCAACTTAACAGCCAGATTGGCTATAACAACAACACGCTCAGAAGTAATGGTAATTTTGGTAACAACAACAACAACAACAACAACAACAATTTCAACAACATTCAGTTCAGTAAAACACTGAAACCTAGCTACTACAACAACAACAACAACAACAACAACAGCAATGACCAATATTCAGAGGATTTCAACAACAACAACCACCCCAAGTACTACAGACAACTCAGCCAACCTAACAACAACTTCATCATCAACAACAACAACAACAACAACAACAACGATTTCAACAACAATAATAAAGTTATGAACAACATAAACAACCACAACAACATCTTGATGAACAAAAACTTTAACCCCAGTGGCAATATAAACCACAACATAAACCACAACATCAACAACAACAACAACAACAACTTCAGCAACAACAACGTCAACATCAACAACAACAACAACAACAGCCACAGGAAACACCCGAGCAACACGAGCCTTGTTAGCAACAACATCAGTCGACTTACTCCAATGTTGACTCCCAGTAACACCTCATTTAGTTACAACACCTACAACAGAAACAACAACAACAACAACACCTACAACAAAAACAACAACACTCCGATTAACAACAACAGCAACAACACCACTCCGGTTGCAAAAAGCAACAGCAACAAAAGCAACAACAACACTCCCCTCAACAACAACAACAACAGCAAAAAACCTCCGGCAACCAGTAAAAAACCAAACAAAGATGGTTCTTCCAAAAAATCAACTTCAAACAACAACAACAACAACAACAACAACAACAACAACAACAACAAAATTAGTCCTCCCTACTTTTTCCCTATCACGTGTTCTTCCCCTCAACCAATCAGCAAACAGCACCTCAACCACCATGACTACAAACTCTGTGACGTTAGGGAACTTGACTATTGAATAATAATAATAATAATAATAACAATAATAATAATAATAATAATAATAATAATAATAATAATAATAATAATAATAATAATAATAATAATAATAATAATAATAATAATAATAATTATAATAATAATAATAATAATAATAATAATAATAATAATAATAATAATAATAATAATAATAATAATAATAATAATAATAATAATAAAAAAAAAAAAATAATGATAATAATAATAATAATAATAATAATAATAATAATAATAATAATAATAATAATAATAATAATAATAATAATAATAATAATAATAATAATAATAATAATAATAATAATAATAATAATAATAATAATAATAATAATAATAATAATAATAATAATAATAATAATAATAATAATAATAATAATAATAATAATAATAATAATAATAATAATAATAATAATAATAATAATAATAATAATAATAATAATAATAATAATAAGAATAATAATAATAAGAATAATAATAATAATAATAATAATAATAATAATAATAATAATAATAATAATAATAATAATAATAATAATAATAATAATAATAATAATAATAATAATAATAATAATAATAATAATAATAATAATAATAATAATAATAATAATAATAATAATAATAATAATAATAATAATAATAATAATAATAATAATAATAATAATAATAATAATAATAATAATAATAATAATAATAATAATAATAATAATAATAATAATAATAATAATAATAATAATAATAATAATAATAATAATAATAATAATAATAATAATAATAATAATAATAATAATAATAATAATAATAATAATAATAATAATAATAATAATAATAATAATAATAATAATAATAATAATAATAATAATAATAATAATAATAATAATAATAATAATAATAATAATAATAATAATAATAATAATAATAATAATAATAATAATAATAATAATAATAATAATAATAATAATAATAATAAAATTAAAAAAAATAAATAAATAAAATATACAAAAACACTAACAAAGACAAAAAAATCAAACAAAAACAAAAATAAAAAAAATAAAATAACATAAAAACTAAAATTTGAATAATAATTTTATTTTTATATAAATAATTTTATTTTTATATAAATACTTTTATTTTTATATAAATAATAGTTATAATTATTATTAGTAGTTGTTACTAAAAAGGAAGAAACAAAGCAGTTATTTCATCTTTTTCTTTCAAAGAATCCATTTGTATACAGCAAAAACAAATTAAAAAATAAAAAAAATAAAAATAAATTAATTAATTCAATAACCGAAATAAAAATTAGTTGAATAAAAATAAATGAATAAAAAATAAATGGTTTAAAAAATGAAGTAATAAAAAAAATAAAAAATAAAAAAATTAATGTAAAAAAAAGAATAAAAAATAAACGAAAATATGAACGAATACAAAAAAAAATAATAATAAAAAATAACTGAGAAAATTAAAAAATTAATGAATATAATATATAAATTATATCTCATTATTCACTCCTTCCCCCCCCTCCCCCCCCTCCAGCAAAACAGCCACCTTTTCAACTCCCCTCTCCTCCTCACCGAATCACAGCGTTGGCCCCCTTCTTAATCTAATCTAATCCCATCGAATGAAAGTTTTTTTAATTCAATCCTACTACTCTAATCCTATCGAATGAAAGTCCTCTAATCTATCCTACTACTCAAATCCCATTGACAACAAATTTTTTAATCTAATCTCATTTAATTAAACTTTATAATCTTATCCTAATACTTTTATTCCGTTAGACTTAAGTTCATTGAATCGATTCCGTCCAATAAAATCCCATAATTTTATCCTGACACTCTAAGCTGGTTGCATTTATTTTATCTTATCCAATTCAATCCAATTCTACTCTATCCAATCCAATATAATCTGATCCAACATAATCTAATCCAACATAATCTAATCCAACATAATCGAATCCAACACAATCTAATCCAACATAATCTAATCCAACATAATCTAATCCAACATAATCTAATCCAACATAATCTAATCCAACACAATCTAATCCAACATAATCGAATCTAACATAATCTAATCCAACATAATCGAATCCAACATAATCTAATCCAACATAATCTAATCTCGTTCAATTCAATTTTAGGAACTTTAAGCAAATTCAATGTGAGGTAATTTGATTTAATATAATCTTGCTTAAATTTTCGATTTTATTTATTCTTATTTCAATGACCCAAATAATCTAATCTCAATGACCCAACTAATCTAATCTCAATGACCCAAATAATCTAATCTCAATGACCCAAATAATTTTATCTCAATGACCCAAATAATCCAATTTTATTTAACATTATTTCATCTAATCTTCTCTAGAAGCCATTTAGAATAAAACTAATCTGACATAATTAGAGCTAATTTAATCTCATCTAATCACTGATAATCTAATCACAGACAATTCAATACCAGATAATAAATCCCAGATAATCTAATCGGGGTTAATCTAATCACAGATAAGATAATCCAAAAAAATCTTATCACGGCTAAACATATCAAACTAATCAGAGCTAATCTTCTTTAATCTCAGCCATTGCAACTTCCCCACAGTATGAGAGTGCAAGGATGGGGGCTGATTGGATGGTGTCGTCACAGACTCCGTTGAAGCTCCTCCATGAAAACTATTGGAATGTCATGAGGCCTTGTCAACAATTGTCAACTGTGTGTCATGATGTGTCAACAATTGTCAACTGTGTGTCATGATGTGTCAACAATTGTCAACTGTGTGTCATGATGTGTCAACAATTGTCAACTGTGTGTCATGATGTGTCAACAATTGTCAACTGTGTGTCATGGTGTGTCAACAATTGTCAACTGTGTGTCATGGTGTGTCAACAATTGTCAACTGTGTGTCATGGTGTGTCAACAATTGTCAACTGTGTCTCATGGTGTGTCAACAATTGTCAACTGTGTGTCATGATGTGTCAACAATTGTCAATTATGTGTCATGGTGTGTCATGTATGTGTCAAAAATGTGTGAAACAATGTGTTACCTGAGTTAACATTGTGTTAAATATGTTAACAACGTTATACATAAGTTTACAACGGTTGTACTAACGTGTTACTTAAGTTTACAACGTGTGTTACATAGGTTTACAACGTGTGTAGCATGGGTTTACAACGTGTGTTACATTGGTTTACAACGTGTGTTACATAGGTTTACAACGTGTGTTACATGGGTTTACAACGTGTGTAACAAAGTGTTACACATGTAACATAACATTTTCCTGTATTATTCGTGCACACTCTTCATTGTGGCTTACATACGGACATTCATTCGGGAATACTAAGAATATTAAAAAAAAAATTAAAAAAATTGATATTAAAAAATCATTTGAAAAATAATAATTTTAATTATAAAAAACTTTCAATAGAAAAATATACATGATCTTTTCTTTGATGAAATTATTTTAAGATTATTTTTTTAATGAATTTTTGTTTTGAACAAAATATGTTTTAAAAACTATTAAAAAGTTAAAAATTTTTTTTTAATTGCTTGGAAAATGGACGAAGGAACTTGAAGTTGCTGAAAAGTTCACAATGTCACTTTAACTTTAAAAACACATTTGTATAGCGCTGATTAATCACTTTTTGAAATTTGATTGCCCCATAATAACCACCAAAAACTCTAAATAAGCTGTTGATTTATGTAGCGCAAAATTTAATTCGGATTTTTTAATTTTTTTAAAAAAACGCTGTTTTTTATTTTGCCACAATAAATAACTAGAAGAGGCTCCGTTTTTATAAAAAATGTTTTTCGGAGTTCAAAAATAAAAATTATTTCATTAATTTGTTGAATCAAAATTGGAAAAAAATTCTGTTTTTTTAAACGTCGTTATTCTTTTTTTTTTTAATTTTTAATTTTTTTCTTTTTCTTCGTTTTTATCGTCATCTTATTCTTCTTCTTCTCCAGCTTCTTTTTCTTTTATATTTTTTTTCTTCAATTTTTTAAAAACACTTCAAATTTTTTGTTCTCTTCCTCCTCTTCTATCTTTTCCTCTTTTTTCTCCTCCTCTTCTTTCTTCTCCTCTTCCTCTTCTTTCTCCTCTTCCTCTTCTTCTTCTTCTTCCTCTTCTTCTTCCTCTTCTTCTTCTTCTTTCTTCTCCTCTTCCTCTTCTTCTTCTTCTTCCTCTTCTTCCTCTTCTTCTTCTTCTTCTTCCTTCTCACCTTTCCACATAGCGTATATAAAACGGCAAAATCAGCCAACTACCAAAAAACTGAAAATGATTCTTCAGACAACCACCACCATCAACACCATCACCAGCACCATCACCACCATCATCACCATCATCACCACCATCATCACCATCATCACCACCATCATCATCTGTAACTTACCAGCTTCAACGTGTGGTGAGATAACCTTAAACCTCAACTTTTGAAAATGAATTTTTAACTTTTAAAAACAAAAAGTTAACTTTTAAAAACAAAAAGTTAACTTTTAAAAACAAAAAGTTAACTTTTAAAAACAAAAAGTTAACTTTTAAAAACAAAAAGTTAATTTTTAAAAACAAAAAGTTAACTTTTAAAAACAAAAAGTTAACTTTTAAAAACAAAAAGTTAACTTTTAAAAACAAAAAGTAAACTTTTAAAAACAAAAAGTAAACTTTTAAAAACAAAAAGTTAACTTTTAAAAACAAAAAGTTAATTCCTAAAACAAAAAGTCAACTTTTAAAACAAAAATTTTATTAAAAAAAATAATATAAAACTGAACTTATTCTAGTTATTAATAACAACATGAGGAATAAATGAAGGAACTGATAACTGAATAGATGCAAATCCAAAAGTCAATTAAAAATTGAACGGACAATTAAATAAAAATTAATAAAATTAAATAAAATTAAAAAAATAAATTATGTTAAATTAAATTGAATATTAATTAATTATATTTTTTGTCATGGTCGGCAAGGTTGGTCGTTTGGAAGAATGCAAACAACTTATGCTACCGTTGACTGATTCATCCTTATTCAATCTTTCCTCCACTCATCTACCCATCCATCCATCCATCCATCTATTCAGCCATTTACCCATTCATCCATCCATCCATTCAGCCATCTACCCATCCATCCATCCATCCCTCCATTCAGCCATCTACCTATCCATCTATACATCTATTCAGCCATCCATCCATCTATCTCATCTTCACTAATCCACCTATCCATCCATCCATCTATCCCATCCATCTATCCTACTTTCATTCATCCATACCATCCACCAGCCATGCCACCTTTCCATTCATTCACCAACCCATTCATTCATCTAACCAACCTCCAATTAAACCACCCACTTTCTCATTCCCTCACCAACCATACCAATTTTCCAACCCACCAGCCCCCAACCCACCAACAACCACCCACCCACCTACCAACCCATCAACCCATTAGCCCACCAACCGCCACCTACCAACCCCAACCCACTGACCAACCCACCAACTCACCCACCCATCAATCCCATTCCTTGATTCACCCAATCTCTACTTAACTTTCAAACCCCTTTTCAACCCCCTCCTCTAGTTGGATCCCCCACAGAAGCTGACCTTATGACCTACTTAATGGCCAATTACAACAAGCGGGTGAGACCGGTGGAACGAAGCAGTGACCTAATTCACGTCGATGTGGACTTTTCACTGTACACCATTCTGACCATTGTGGGGGGGGGAGGGGCTAAATAGATGGGTTGAAATGGGGGGCTTAAAAGGGAGGAGTGAGTAGAAAAAGAGTAAAAAAGATGGGTGAATGGAGGAGTGAGTGAAAAAGTGGGTGAATGGAGGAGTGAGGGAAGGAGTGGATGAATAGAAGGAGTGAGGGAGAGGAGGGATTGAGAAAGAGGAAGAGGGGGAAGAGGGGGGTGAAAAAGAAGAATAAAAAAAAAGAGTGGTTGAAAAGGAGAAAAAAAAAGAAGAAGAGTTGGTAAAGGGAAGGAGGAAGGAGCGGATGCTTTTTTGTGGTTTAAAGACTTTGGAAAACATTTTGTGCTAAGGAAAAAAAGATGAAGTTACAAAGAGTGCATATTATTTTTATTATTATTATTTTTATTATTATTATTATTATTATTATTATTATTATTATTATTATTATTATTATTATTATTATTATTATTATTATTATTATTATTATTATTATTATTATTATTATTATTATTATTATTATTATTATTATTATTATTATTATTATTATTATTATTATTATTATTATTATTTATTATGAATTGTTTTTAAATTATTTTTATTGTTATTGTTATTATTATTATTATTATTATTATTATTATTATTATTATTATTATTATTATTATTATTATTATTATTATTATTATTATTATTATTATTATTATTATTATTATTATTATTATTATTATTATTATTATTATTATTATTATTATTATTATTATTATTATTATTATTATTATTATTATTGAATTTGATTTTGATTTTAGAACGAGCACGACCAGCAAATGAGTGTTATCGGGAGGATCATAATGGTGAGAACCGCATAAAAAAAAAAATAATAATAAATAAATAAAATAAAATAAAATAAAATAAATAAATAAATAATAAAATAAAATAAAAATAATAAAAATTCAATGAAAAAAAATTTATGATAAAAAAATTATAATGAAAAAATTTGCAATAAAAAAAACGAAATGATGGCAGGAAATAAACAAAAAACTAAATAGTTGGATGATAAATTAACGAAACAAAGAAATAAACGAATAAGTGAATAAAAAGTTAAATAAAACAATAAGATGATAAAATAGTAAATATACTGACTGAATAAAAAAGAAAACAATGAAAGAATAAATAAAATAATGAAATAATAAATGAAATAATAAAAAAAACAAAGAAATAATAAATAAAATAAAGAAATAATTAATAAAACAAAGAAATAATGAAAACAAAGAAATAATGAAAACAAAGAAATAATAAATTAATAATGAAATAATAAATAAAATAATGAAATAATTATTATTTAATTAACTGAATAAAATTGGAAAAAAACAACAAACAAAAAACATTTAACAAAAGATAACAAAGATTGTGGCCACCATCATCGAACAAGGTTTGTTCCGCAAACATAAACATCCGGTGTTGGTAAACAAAGAAAGTAAATAAACAAAAATCGATTTGTTTTGAACGAAAATCATGTGTTTTTTTGCTGAAAATATTTTTTAAATTAATTTTTAAATAATTTAATTTTTAATGGAAAATGGAATCAATTTAAGTTAATTTAATTTAAGTTAAATTAATTTTAATCGATTTAAATATATTGATTTCAATTTTAATAAATTAAATTAAATTAAAAAAAAATGTTCTTATACGTCATTTAATCACAAATTACTTGACTTCGAATATAACATAAAAATGAATTTTCAATTAAAGTTTATAATTCAACCTCAAAACCAATAATTAAATCTTCAATAGTGGCTGTCTTCCTCAAGTGGCCTCGAAACTCTACGCGGTTGATGCCACTATAATATAATTCGTGTTTGTGTTGTTTTGTGTTGTATTTTATTGTTTTGTATTTTATTGTTTTGTATTGTTTTGCATTGTATTGTATTGTGTTGTATAGTTTTGTATTGTTTTGCATTGTATTTTATTTTATTGTTTTGCATTGTATTGTATTGTGTTGTTTTATTATTCTTTGTATTGCATTGTGTTGTATTGTATTTTATTGTATTGTATTGTAATGTATTGTATTTTATTGTATTGTATTGTAATGTATAAATGGCTGTCTCTTCGGAATATATATGCCATTTTGAAATCTCAATTTTATAAACAAAGAAAGAATACTATTGCTGATTAATCAGCCAACTGATTGAATAATTAATTAATATGTCAATTGTTAAATAAATAAATAAATAAATTAATTAATTAATATGTCAATTTTTAAATAAATAAATAAATCAATAAATTAATTAATATGTCAATTGTTAAATAAATAAATAAATCAATCGATCAGAAAATTAATTAATTATGCAATTTCAAAATTATTTTTCATTTTTCAAAAGAGTTTGACGGCAACATGGCAGAGAAATAGGAAAGGTAGAAAGACTGGGAGGAAGAGAGTTTTAAAACATTGAACAGTTCGTAGCATAGCGCTCTTGTACAGTTTGAAATTAGCGCTATATAAAAGAGTTGATTAGATTAGATTAGATTAGATTAGTTCCACAAGAGATAAGAGTGAGTTAGATCAGATTAATTGCACAAGAAGGGACCAATGCAGAAAAGTTACTATAGAAAACGTAAACTAAAGAAGCTATAAACTTGATTCTATAGTCAGTTTTTGATTTCTTGCAACAGACAATTGACAATTCTCATGACATTCAGTTGTTGTTGGTTTTAATTTTCCTTCATTTTGATTGTTCACCATGTTTTGTGCCATTTTCAGCGTTTGTCTGGATTTGGTTCAATAAACACTAAAAGAAATAAGAAAAAATAATAATAAATAATGAAAAATGATAGGAAATAACAATAAATAATAATAAATAATAATAAATAATAATAAATAATAATAAATAATAATAAATAATAATAAATAATAATAAATAATAATAAATAATAATAAATAATAATAAATAATAATAAATAATAATAAATAATAATAAATAATAATAAATAATAATAGATAATTAAAAAAAATAATAAATAATGATAAATAATAATAAATAAAAATAAATAACAATAAATAAGAAAAAAAAAATAATAAGAAATAATAAAAAGAAGTAAAAAATAATAACAAATAATAAAAAAATAATAACAAATAATAAAAAAATAATAAAAAATAATAAATAAATAATAAGAAATAATAAATAAAATAATAAAAAATAAAAAAAAATAAATTAAAAAAAGAATTAGAGGTAAGATTGATAACAGAAGGATCTAGAATTGAAGCTTCCACCCAGGCGTGGGAAGATGTCAACCTCACGTGGAATTCCACTTTTTACGGCACTGACGTCATCATCTTGAGAGCGTATGACGTGTGGAGGCCTGACCTGATCGTCAGGAATGCGTGAGTTGGAGCCCTTGAAACTTTGTTGTTTAAGCAGTTCGTAACAGAGCGCTCTTGAACAGTGTGGAATCAGCGCTATATAATTAATTAGATTAGATTATGAATCAAATGAAGATGGTTAATATAACTGAATAGTTAAATTTATATCTGTCAAAATGAATAAATAATTAGATTAATTAATCTCGGTTAATTGGGTTGTATCGTTTAATTGAGTCTAATGGAGAACTTGATTTATATGGTTAATTGCATAATTGGTTTAAATTAGTTTTTCCTATTAAAATTCCACCATTATAATGTTAGTAACCACACTCAATTAATTTTTAATTAACTAATTAATTAGTAAGTTAATTAATCAATTTTTAATTGTTCGAAGAGACAACTACATGTTTGAAACGGTGGGCAAGCACTCCTCGCATGAGGTGGTCGTCAACAGGCGAGTCTTTTGTTGCATATTTGAGTTGTTTCATTCGAAACCACTTTGAGATTATAAAGTGGAATTTAAATTCTTTGAACATCCGAAAAGCACCTTTCTAACACGCCCACAAAACGCACACAACATGAACATAACACGTACACAACACGCACACAACACGCACACAACACGCCCACAACACGCACACAACACGCACACAACACGTACACAACACGCACACAACACGCACACAACACGCACACAACATGCACATAACACGTACACAACACGTACACAACACGCACACAACACGCACACAACACGCACACAACCCGCACACAACACGCACACAACACGAACACAACACGCACACAACACGCACACAACACGCACACAACACGCACACAACACGCACACGTCTCCTTGAAAATTCTCCATCTTAACCCCCATAACTCTGTTCTACCAAAAATCCTTATTTAATGCCCACAAGCGAACCATCCACAAACACCCAAACGACAGCTAAAACGCCACAATCAACTTTCATAAACTTCCACCACAACCCTGAGGATACTTTTTCCCAAACCACCTTCAAACCACCTTCAAACCACCTTCAAACCACCTTCAAACCACCTTCAAACCACCTTCAAACCACTTTCAAACCACCTCCAAACCACCTTCAAACCACCTTCAAACCACCTTCAAACCACCTTCAAACCACCTTCAAACCACCTTCAAACCACCTTCAAACCACCTTCAAACCACCTTCAAACCACCTTCAAACCTCCCAAACCCCTCAGACCATTCCATAATTTCCATTACTTGCCAAAACACTAAAACCAATCCACATACCCAAACTCTTCAAACCCCCCAAACCCCCCAAACCCTTCAAACCCCCCAAACCCTTCAAACCCCCAAACTCTTCAAACCACCAAACTCTCCAAACCCTCAAACTCCCCAAACCCTTCAAACCCTCAAACTCCCCAAACCCTCAAACTCCCCAAACCCCTCAAACCCCCCAAACCCTTCAAACCCCCCAAACCCTTCAAACCCCCCAAACCCTTCAAACCCCCCAAACCCTTCAAACCCCCCAAACCCTTCAAACCCCCCAAACCCTTCAAACCCCCCAAACCCTTCAAATTCCCCAAACTCCCCAAACCCTCAAACTCCCCAACCCCTCAAACTCCCCAAACCCCTCAAACCCCCCAAACCCTCAAATCCAGTTCCGGGTGGGTGTTTTATGACGTGGAGCGCATTTCGACCACTTTCTGCCACCTTGACCTCTCCTTCTTCCCTTTCGACGTGCAAGCCTGCTTCATCCACGTTGACAGCTGGACTTACAACACCCAACAGGTTGGGAAGGGGGGAGTTTGTGTGTGTGTGTGTGTGTGTGTGTGTGTGTGTGTGTGTGTGTGTGTGTGTGTGTGTGTGTGTGTGTGTGTGTGTGTGTGTGTGTGTGTGTGTGTGTGTGTGTGTGTGTGTGTGTGTGTGTGTGTGTGTGTGTGTGTGTGTGTGTGTGTGTGTGTGTGTGTGTGTGTGTGTATGTGTGTGTGTGTGTGTGTGTGTGTGAGTGTGTGTGTGTGTGTGTGTGTGTGTGTGTGTGTGTGTGTGTGTGTGTGTGTGTGTGTGTGTGTGTGTGTGTGTGCGTGCGCGTGTGCGTGCGTGAATATCACCCTCTTCCACCCAGGTCCATCTGGCACCCAGTCACAACAATGTGATGATGGACCATTACAGGTGGTTCACTCAGAAATTCATCCAAACACTACTCCAAAATTCACCCAAACACCACTCCAAAATTCACCCAAACACCCCTCCAAAATTCACCTAAACAATTATCCGAAATTCACCCAAACACCACTCCAAAATTCATCCAAACACCACTCCAAAATTCATCCAAACACCACTCCAAAATTCATCCAAACACCACTCAAAAATTCATCCAAACACCACTCCAAAATTCACCCAAACACCATTCTAAAATTCACCCAAACACCACTCAGAAAGTTATTTAAATCCTCTTTTGAAGTCACCAAAACCCCCTCAAAACTCATCAAAATCTCACCAAAATTTATAGAAATTTCTCTAAAATCCACCCCTTCACCAAAACTCATCAAGATCCACCCCCTTCTCCAAAATGCTTCCAACCCCGCAGAAGCAACGGCCAATGGAACATCATGAAGACATCGGTGATAGAGACGGCTCGAGAGTACACCGTACACGAGGGATCCTTCTCGGAGATCTCCTACGTCTTCTACCTCAAACGAAGCCCTCTCTACACCCTCACATACCTCATCTACCCAGCGGTGGTCCAGTCGTTCGTGGTCCTGACTGTGTTCCTACTGCCTGTTCCCTCCAAGAAAAAGATTGACCTTTCGACCACTGTTTTTTTGTCCTTCTTCCTCACTCTAGGGTCTATTAGGCAATATCTACCCGAGAGTTCCGATTACTCGCCGTATGTGAGTTAGTGGGAGTTTTATGGAAGGGTGAGTGGCTTGAAAAAAATTCAACGTTTTTTTCAACTTTCCATCACTTTTTCATTTTCAAAAAAAACTGTCATTTGACCTTTCACCACATCTTCTTTCATTTTTCACCCTCACTTTTTTCCACCTAATTTTTTTTTCACCCATTTCCACCCAAACCCTTTCCCCCCCCCCCCCCCCCTCCCTCCAGCCATCTACATATACACCGTGATGTTTATGTCGGCTGCCACCATTCTTTCCACCATCACCTGCCTCAACATCCATCTCAAAAACCCCCAAAAACCACCCCCAAAATGGCTCCAAAAGTTGGTCTTGTACCACCTAGCTCGTCTGGTGTACCTGCAGCCATTTAGGTCTTGGTACTTCAACCACCAAGGGACCGCCCATCATACCGGTCTCGGAGCTCTGCCTGAAGTGTTGAGGAGGAGTGTGAGGAGGAAGATGATAGTCTGGCTGCCAGGCTGTGGAGAGCAGTCACATACCCAAAACTCTATTCACCTCTCTTCTCCGCCTTCTGTTCCCACCAATCTTGATGGTTCCCATCTTCCACCATCCCCCCATCCTCCACCATCTCCTTATCTTCCACCATCCTCCCATCTTCCACCCTTCCCCCATCCTCCACCATCCCTCTATCTTCCACCATCCCCCCATCTTCCACCCTGTGTTGAACCCTTATCCTCTTCCAATAATCCACCTGGAACACATGGAATTCCCCCAACCACTTCAAAGGGCTCAGAGCCTGGGAAGGATTTTGAAAACATCAAAAACAATAATAATAATAATAATAATAATAATAATAATAATAATAACAATAATAAAAATAATAATAATAATAATAATAATAATAATAATAATAATAATAATAATAATAATAATAATAATAATAATAATAATAATAATAATAATAATAATAATAATAATAATAATAATAATAATAATAATAATAATAATAATAACAATAATAATAATAGTAATAATAATAATAAGAAGAAGAATAATAATAATAATAATAACAATAATAATAATAGTAATAATAATAATAAGAATAATAATAATAATAATAATAACAATAATAATAATGATATGAACGGTTATAAAAATGATACTTACAACAACAACTATGACAACAATGATGACAATAGCAACTACGACAGCAAAACATATAACAGCAATAATTCTAGAACAAAAAATAGAAACAAAAACAACAAAAATATCTTCATCAACAACAAAAAGCAACAACCAAAACAACAACAACAAAAACAACAAAAAAAGCAACAACTCAAATACATCAACAAATTCAACCATCTCCAAACCTCCATACAACACTACAACCTCCTCATGCAACAACGAACAAGGGTTGTTGTTTTTGTTGCTGTTTTTTGTGATTTGTTTTTTGTTGTTATTTTGTCATTTTGATGTAGTTCTGTTTGTTGTTTTTTGATGTTGTTGTTTTGTTTGTTGTTTTCTGATGTTGTTGTTTTCTGATGTCATTGTTTTTTTATGTTGCTGTTTTAGTTGTTTGTTGTTCGTGATTTTATTGTTGTTATATCTCTTCAAAAACAAAAAGCACCTTTTAAAGATTCACCACCACCACCACCACCACCACCACCACCACCACCACCACCACCACCACCACCACCACCACCACCACCACCACCACCACCACCACCACCACCACCACCACCACCACCACCACCACCACCACCACCACCACCACCACCACCACCACCACCACCACCACCACCACCACCACCACCACCACCACCACCACCACCACCACCACCACCACCACCACCACCACCACCACCACCACCACCACCACCACCACCACCACCACCACCACCACCACCACCACCACCACCACCACCACCACCACCACCACCACCACCACCACCACCACCACCACCACCACCACCACCACCACCACCACCACCACCACCACCACCACCACCACCACCACTGCCACTACCACCACCACCACCACCCCATTTTCTTGTAAACTACTACAACCCATGCAAAACCTTTAAAAAATCACAAACGATAATTTTTTCGACAAACAAACCCTTACCAAAATCTTCATCTCCCATCAAACAAACAACCACAATCGTTCCATTTGGCCTCCCACAGAGCAAGATCAACCAGAAGCTGTGGGAGAAGACAGCGTTGGTCCTCAACCGCTTCGTTTTCCTCCTCTTCACCATCTTCAACATCTTCGCTGGCCTCTGGCTCCTCTACTTTCTGCCTGAGTCAGGCCCTGACGTCGCTCCTCTGGCTAACTTGGATGGTCTTGGATGAGAGGGGGTGGAATGAGAGGGCTGTTTATGGGTATCCTTGGAAGAAGGGTAGTTGTATTTGGGTATTTCTAAAAGGGGGGGGTTGTCTTGAGGTATTCTTGGAAGGAAGAGATCGTTATAAGACCTGTTTTTGTGGTTTTTTTTATATTTAAAGAGGTGGTTTTGGGTTTTGGGGGTCGTTATGAAGGGCAATTTGAGGGTTGGGTTTTTGATAGATAGTTCTATGGGTTTAGTTTGAGGGGGAAAGGGAGGTTGTTTTGGAAAATTTTGTTTTGAGGTTTTTTTTTTTGGAGAGGTCAATTTTTTGAGAGCTTATTTTGTGGGTTAAGAGTTTTTCGGGGGTTATTATGAGGGTTATTTTGAGGGGTTTATTTCTTAAAAGTTTTTTTCGGAAGTTCTGTTTTAATAAGAAAGGGAGAGCTTGTTTTTATGGGTTGTTTTGGGTGGGGTAGAAGGTGGTTTTGGGGGGCTTCGAGTTTTGGAGGGTTGTTGTGAGATGTTGTTTTTGAAGATTTTGTTTTGGGGAATTTGTTTTGGGGGTTTATTTTGGGGGTTTTATTTTGGGGGTTTTCTTTGGGGGGGGGAAGGGATAGGGACGGTTGATGGGAGGGGTTTTGAGATAGGGTTGTTTTAGGGGATTGAAAGGTAGGGATAAGAGTGTTTAGTAAATTTATTTTCGGTGTGGGAGGAATAGAAAAGTAAAGTAGAAGAGTTGAGGGTGTTGTGGGGAGGTTGAAAGGGTTAAAAAGATGGGGGGGGGGTTTGAAGGGATGGGAGGGGGAGAGGGTGGAAGGGGTGGAAGAAAGAAGGTTGAAGGGATGGGAGAGAGGTGTTGAAAAGGTGGGAAGGGGAGGGGGGTGTTGAAGAGGTGGGAGGAGGGGGGGTTGAAAAGATGGGAGAGGGGGGGGGTTTGAAGGGATGGGAGAAGGGGGAAAGGGTTGAACGAGTTGAGTGGATTGGGGGTTGGATGGATTGAGAGAGTTGTGGTAACAAATGAATTTAAAATAATAACAATAATAATTTGCAAAAATAAAACTAATAATAATTATTATTTTAATTATTTTTGTTTTTATTTTTCTTGTTGTTATCATTATTATTATTTTATTCATTATCTATTCACGGTTTACTTTTCAGTTTATTCCTATAAAAATTCTAAAAATTCCAATAAAAGAGAATTGGTCTATTTTGGACCAATCTATATATAGCTTCAATCCGTAGAAGCTTCTAGAAGTTCTGATAAGAACTATCAACTGATGGGTCGGTGGTGCAGATAAGGGCAGGTGTGTGGGTTGTGCTATTAATATGACTATGAATAAAAATATAATAATTATGTAATATGAGTAATAAAACTATTGAATAATATAATACTAGGATAAAAATAACACTAATAATAAAAACAACAACAACAAAAATAAAATAATTTAAAAAATAATAACAATAACAATAATAAGAATGAAAAAGAATAATAAAAAAAAGTTAAATAAAAATTTTAAAAATAAACAAAAATATAAAAATGAAATCAAAGTTCTTTTGGACAGACGCGTCTGCATTGTGATAAGGGAAAATGATTGTTGTCTCTGTTATCACCCTTTTATTATTATTATCATTATTATTATTATTATTATTATTATTATTATTATTATTATTATTATTATTATTATTATTATTATTATTATTATTATTATTATTATTATTATTATTATTATTATTATTATTATTATTATTATTATTATTATTATTATTATTATTATTATTATTATTATTATTATTATTATTATTATTATTATTATTATTATTATTATTATTATTATTATTATTATTATTAATATTATTATTATTATTATTATTATTATTATTATTATTATTATTATTATTATTATTATTATTATTATTTGTTTTTTTTGTTATAACCTTCAAGTACCCTTTTACTTCTAATGTTATCAATCGCTATCTTCTTGCAAATAGATAAAAATAGATATATATTAATAATATATCAAAATAATCAATTATTTTATACATAGAACTGAAAAAAAATGCTCTAAAAGTAGATAAATAGGTCTTTGTAACATTTTTATTGCGTTTAACACCGAAAGTTTTTTTTATAGCGTACAACAATGAAAGAAGAAGATTTCTATAGCGTATGATTTCAAATGATTTATATAGCGTTGAATTTTAAAATTATTTTTTTAGCGTTGAATTTTAACATATTTCCATAGCGTTAGATTTTTAGACATTCATACAGAGTTGAGTTTTGAAATATTTATATGACGTTTGATTTTAAACATTTATCTAGCGTTGAATTTTAAAATATTTAGTCTGGAGGTCTGAAGGCCGGTGTTTGAGGATTTTCACTGAGTTTGCAACTTTTCAAGAGACACTGAACAATTGTACATGTCACTTGCTACTATTATTATAAAAAAAAGTAATAAGAAAAAAAAATAAATAATACAAATAACAATAACAACAACAATAAAAAAATAATAATAAACAACAACAACAACAACAACAACAACAACAACAACAACAATAATAATAATAATAATAATAATAATAAAAATAATAATAATAATAATAATAATAATAATAATAATAATAATAATAATAATAATAACAACAATATAAATAATAATAATAATAACATAAATAATAATAATAATAATATTAAAAAATAAAAAATAAATAATAATAATAATTATAATAATAATAATAATAATAAATTTTCATTAGTATTTCATTTTTATTGTTATAATAATGTAAGTTATTATAACTCAACCTTTTAAAATTTAAGTTGTTGAAATAAAGTGTTTGGTACTTCTTGTTGTTGGTTGTTCCTGTTGTTGGTTGTTCCTGTTGTTGGTTGTTCCTGTTGTTGGTTGTTCTTGTTGTTGGTACTTCCTGTTGTTGGTACTTCTTGTTGTTGGTTGTTCCTGTTGTTGGTTGTTCCTGTTGTTGGTTGTTCCTGTTGTTGGTTGTTCCTGTTGTTGGTTGTTCTTGTTGTTGGTACTTCCTGTTGTTGGTACTTCTTGTTGTTGGTTGTTCCTGTTGTTGGTTGTTCCTGTTGTTGGTACTTCTTGTTGTTGGTTGTTCCTGTTGTTGGTTGTTCCTGTTGTTGGTTGTTCCTGTTGTTGGTTGTTCCTGTTGTTGGTTGTTCCTGTTGTTGGTACTTCTTGTTGTTGGTTGTTCCTGTTGTTGGTACTTCTTGTTGTTGGTTGTTCCTGTTGTTGGTACTTCTTGTTGTTGGTTGTTCCTGTTGTTGGTTGTTCCTGTTGTTGGTTGTTCCTGTTGTTGGTTGTTCCTGTTGTTGGTACTTCTTGTTGTTGGTTGTTCCTGTTGTTGGTACTTCCTGTTGTTGGTTGTTCCTGTTGTTGGTTGTTCCTGTTGTTGGTTGTTCCTGTTGTTGGTTGTTCCTGTTGTTGGTACTTCTTGTTGTTGGTTGTTCCTGTTGTTGGTACTTCTTGTTGTTGGTTGTTCCTGTTGTTGGTACTTCTTGTTGTTGGTTGTTCCTGTTGTTGGTTGTTCCTGTTGTTGGTTGTTCCTGTTGTTGGTTGTTCCTGTT
>OX387258.1:1933589-1948589 GCA_947562095.1 Branchellion lobata | reverse complement strand
TAAAAATAAATTTCAAAAAATTAATTTATAAAACTATAAATAAATAAATAAATAAATAAATGAATATATATATATATATATATATATATATATATATATATATATATATATATATATATATATATATATATATATATATATATATATATATATATATATATATATATATATATATATATATATATATATATATATATATATATATATATATATATATATATATATATATATATATATATATATATATATATATATATATATATATATATATATATATATATATATATATATATATATATATATATATATATAAGTATGAAAAAAAACAGAAAAAAGGATAAAAATGAAAGTAAGGCATATAAATTGAGAAGTGTGATGCAAACAGAAATTTTTGAAAATTGTTCTTATATAAATAATAATAATAATAATAATGATAATAATATTAATAATAATAATAATAATAATAATAATAATAATAATAATAATATAAAAAAAAATAATAATAATAATTCAGTAAATTATTAATAACCTTATTAATAAAATGAATTGGAATTCTTTTTATTATTGTTTAATATTTTTTTTTTTAAATTTTATTATTATTATTATTATTATTATTATTATTATTATTATTATTTTTTTTTTTTTTATTTATTTATTATTTTTTATTTATTTATTATTTTTTTAATTATTATTATTATCATATTTATTACTGAATTTCTGATAATTATATTAGTATAATAATATTAAATTTATTTTTAAAATTATATTAAAAATAATAATAGGTTTTACTATTTTATTTCACTGTTAAAATGAGTATGATTATTATTATATTAGCAAAAAAGCATATTGATCTTTATAATTTTCATTAAATGAATATAATATAATATAATAATCATAATATAATAGTATATAATTTTATATATTATATATTATATATTATAAAATAAAATATAGTATATAATTTTATATATTATATATTATAAAATATAATATAGTATATAATTTTATATATTATATATTATATATTATAATATAGTATATTCCATTTTTAAAAATTAATTTTATAAATATCACAAGTATAACACGGAAATGTAATAACACTACATTTCAACAGTGCCAAAAGATGCTTTCCTACCTCAGTCACATCCTCCTCGTCTTCTTCCTCCTCTTCATCTTATCTTCCACAGCTGCTAATGACGTTGATACAGGGGTTGATGAGGGAGATGACACAGTGGTTGATAAAATGAATGATAACGGCTCTTCGAATGATGGGTAAGACAGAATCGCACTTTAATCAGCGCTATACAAATGATTAGATTAGATTAGATTAGATTAGATTAGATTAGATTAGATTAGATTAGATTAGATTAGATTAGATTGAATTAGATTAGATTAGATTAGATTAGATTAGATTAGATTAGATTAGATTAGATTAGATTAGATTAGATTAGATTAGATTAGATTAGATTAGATTAGATTAGATTAGATTAGATTAGATTAGATTAGATTAGTACATTTTCACTTGATATAATTGAAAATTTATTAAAAAAAGTTAATATTAATCGAAATATCAATTTTGGAATATTAATTGGTTTATCGTATTTTCATTTCCACCACCCGTCTCCCGTTCATCCTCTTTTGTGGAATTCCCAATTCATCCACCCATCCCCATCCTTACTCCCATCCTACCCTTTCAAGCTATCTCTCATCAGTCAATCTCAACCATTCATCCAATCCTTTCATCCATCCAATCCATTCATACATACAATCCTTTCATCCATCCAATCCATTCATACATACAATCCTTTCATCCATCCAATCCATTCATACATCCAATCCATTTATCCATCCAATCCATTCATCCATTCAATTTATCCATCCGTCCATCCATTCATCCATCCATCCATCAATACATTCGTCTATCCATCCATCCATTCATCCATCCATCCATCAATCCATCCGTCCATCCATCCATCCATTCATCAATCCTTCCTTATCTATCTAGTTTTAAGCCATCTATTCAATCTTACCCACTCACATATTCAATTTCTCCTCATCCATCTACCCATCCATTCACCTACCCATCCATCCACCCACCCATTCAACCATCCATCCATCCAGTCATCCATTAAACCATCCATCCAGTCATCCATTAAATCATCCATCCAGTCATCCATTAAACCATCCATCCATCCAGCATTCCAGGACCTTATCCCATGGACTACGTTGACTACATTATCATCGGGGTCACGTGTGTCTCCCTCGTTAGCCTCACAATTGGTTTGGCTGTCTTCTTCATCAGGTACAGAAACAAGAAGAAGTGGGCAGTGTGAGAAGGAGGAGGAGGAGGAGGAGGAGGAGGAGGAGGAGGAGGAGGAGGAGGAGGAGGAGGAGGAGGAGGAGGAGGAGGAGGAGGAGGAGGAGGAGGAGGAGGAGGAGGAGGAGGAGGAAGAAGAAGAAGAAGAAGAAGAGGAGGAGGAGGAGGAGGAGGAGGAGGAGGAGGAGGAGGAGGAGGAGGAGGAGGAGGAGGAGGAGGAGGAGGAGGAAGAGGAGGAGGAGGAGGAGGAGGAGGAGGAGGAGGAGGAGGAGGAGGAGGAGTAGGAAAATGAAAAAGATGGAAAAAGATGAAGAAGGAGAAGAAAATGAAGAAGAAAAAAAGATAAAAAGGAAAAAAAGAAAACGAAAAAAAAGAAGAAGACGAAGAAAGGAAAATAAGGAAGGGGGGGAGAGAAAAAAAATATGGAAAAAAAAGTTTAATTGTATTACATAGGAGAGTTGTAATCAATACCTTTGTCGATCAAGGGTCAAAAACTTATCGGATGAATGGATGGGTGGATGAATGGGTAAATGAATGGATTGATGAGTAGATGTATGTTTGAATGGATGGAAGAATGGATAGATAAATGAATACATGAATGGATGGATGGATGAATATATGAATGAATAGATGGATGAGTATATGGATGGATGGAGGGATGGATGTATGTTTGAATGGATGGAAGAATGTATGGATGGATGGATGAATGAATGGGTGGATGGATGAATGAATGAATGGCTGGAAGGATGAATGAATGGGTGGATGGATGGATGAATGAATGGCTGGATGGATGAATGAATGGGTGGATGTATGGATAGATGTAGTGTGAATAGAATGGGTTTTCGTAACGGCTATTGCTTTTGCAGGTACGATTCTAATCTTATTGATCCTCATTTGTTTGTTTTTTTTTCAATTTACCTCTTTCTGCTCTAACCCTTACCGCCAAACTCCAATCTAATCTTCTCTATCCAGCACTTATCCAATCTAATCTTCTCTATCCAGCACTAATCCAATCCCATCTCCTCTATCCAGCACTAATCCAATCTTATCTTCTCTATCTAGCACTAATCCAATCTAATCTTCTCTATCCAGCACTAATCCAATCTAATCTTCTCTATCCAGCACTAATCCTATCTTACCTCTTTTATCTTATCCTACCTATTCCACCAAACTAAGCTCTCCTATTTCAATCTTATATAATCTACAGTTTGCTACAATTCTCTAATATCTAATTTAATCTAATCAAATCATTCATATAGCGCTGATTCCACACTGTTCAAGAGCGCTTTGCTACGAACTGTTCAAACAACAAAGTTTTAAGGGCTTATATATATGATATACCATACGCCCCTTCAATCTAATCTCTCTTTTCGTACTCTTAGCCAATCCTATCCAATACAATCTTCTTTAATCTTATCCAATACAATCTTCCTTAATCTTATCCAATACAATCTAATCTCATCTTATACAATTTAATCCTATCCAACACAATCTAATCCTATCCAACACAATCTAATCCTATCCAACACAATCTTATCCTATTCATGGCAACCTAATTCTATCCAATCCAATCCTATCCAATACAATCCCTTCTTATACATATAATCCTATTCAATACAATTCTCATCTTATCCAATACAATCTAATCTCATCTTATACAATTTAATCCTATCCAACACAATCTAATCCTATCCAACACAATCTAATCCTATCCAACACAATCTAATCCTATCCAACACAATCTTATCCTATTCATGGCAACCTAATTCTATCCAATCCAATCCTATCCAATACAATCCCTTCTTATACATATAATCCTATTCAATACAATTCTCATCTTATCCAATACAATCTAATCTCATCTTATACAATTCAATCCTATCCAACACAATCTAATCCTATCCAACACAATCTAATCCTATCCAACACAATCTAATCCTATCCAACACAATCTAATCCTATCCAACACAATCTAATTTTATTCATGGCAATCTAATTCTATCCAATCCAATCCTATCCAATACAATCCCTTCTTATACACTATAATCCTATTCAATACAATTCTCATCCTATCCAATACAACCTTATCCAACACAAATCAAATCCCATCTAATCTCATCCAATCATTGTTCTCGTTTTTTTTGATGATTGTTTTTTCAAAAATGTCTTTCCGTTTTTTTTTCCAAAAATGGAAAAAATGAAATTAAAAAAAATAAAATCATTTTTTTGGAAGTTTATTTTTCGTCGTTAAAACATGTTTTGCTCTCGGCTTTTGTAAAAAAAATTTTCATATCAAACTTATTTTTGTTAAAAATGTGTTTTTAGGATTATTTTTTTTTAATTTCAAAACTTCAATCGTATTTTTTTTGTTTTTCTAACCAAAATAGTTTTGGAAAATTTTGTTTTAGGAAATGTTTTGCTTAACGATGTTGTTGTTTTGTTGAAAACCGTGTAATTTGTTTAAAATTTCAAAAAATCATTTTTTTTGAAAGAAAATATAAAAGATTATAAAAAAAAGTATTATTTTCAATATTTCATTCATTTTTTAATTATTTAAAGAGCTCATTGCTCGAGTCATCTACACAATGTACATTCAAAGTTGTGTGTACAATACAATACAATACAATACACATATGTATACAACTATTATTGTATCAAAAGCTTACGAGTTCGATTAGTATCAGATTGAAATAGATACAACTTTAATTATTATTATATTAATATTCATAATTCGAATTTTATCATTTCTATAATAGAGTTTTTCATATGAGAGTTATCATTTACAAAGATTAAAATACAATAAAATACAATACAATAAAATACAGATACAATAAAATATAGATACAATACAGTAAAAATATGAACTTTATTATAGTAGCAGTAACCTGGTAGAGTTTCAAGATCACTCAAAATTTATTATTCTTATCATTATTATTATTCTTATCATTATTATTATTATTATTATTATTATTATTTTTATTTTTATTTTTATTATTAATGTTATTATTATTATTAATGTTTTTATTATGATTATAGTACGCAGAATAAATAAATAACTCGGTTGAAATTCTTTTTTAGTTCAGCCCCACGGAGTTCCATGGCCAAAGAGGTTCAGGTTTGTTTAAAAGTTTGTATTAAAGTGCAAAATATTCGATTGTATTGTTTTGTCTTGTATTCTTTTTATTTATATTTTTATTGTTTTTGTTTTTGTATTTAATTGAATAATCTTTTTATTGTATCAAATTGCATTGTAGTTTTCATTGTATTGTACTGTATTGCTTTGTATTGTATTGCATTTTATTGTATTGTAATCAATTTTATTGCATTGTATTTTTTGATATTTCATTGCATTGTATTTGATTGTGTTGTATTGTATTGTATTTCATTGTAATGTGAAGTATTGTAGTATATTACAAGGTATTTTAATGTATTATTTCGTATTGTACTCATCAAGAAGGGTCAAGCCTTTCGAAGCGTACGAAATAGGCGCTATACAAATAGAAAGAAAGGCAGGAAGAGAGGCAGGAACATACTGAAGTGTCCTCTTCAGGAGTGGTGGCGTAAACAAGAGGAACGTGCAGTCGATATTGTCAACATGAATAAAAAATATTCTGAGAAAAATAATTTAAAAAAAGTTTAAAAAATAGATATCTATTTAGATGAATAACTGTTGAGATGGAAAAAATATTTGAAAAAAATAAGATGAAAAATAATGTTTGAATAATGGTGAGATAGAAAAAAAATTAAAAAAACTCAGATACCATAAAGTTTGTTTGAATGAATGTAGATTAAAAAAAAATTCAAAAAAAACATTAATTTGAAAAGAAAAAAACTGGTAAAAAAACTATTTGAAAAAAAAGAAAAAAAAAACGAATAGTCTGGAAGATAAAAATACTTGAGAAAACAAAAAGAAATGACGAAATATCAAAATAAATTATTTAGCGCAAAGTTATCGGTGTTTGAGTTTAAAAACGACGTCATTTGAAGAAAAATAAATCTGGAATGTGAAAAAATATTTAAAAAAATGAAATAATAAGAAAAAAATGTGAAAAATTAAAACTTGAAAAAATTTGCAAAATTAACAGATTGTGATAAAAGTATATAAAAAGTTATAAAAAAGTATACTTAAAAAAAGAATTGTAAAAATGAAAAAAACAAAACAGCAAAATGATTATTATCATGAGTTTTTGTCGTTGAAAAAATGAATGTCTTGAAGACGAAAAACAAAAGATTTTAGGTCAAGGCTGTGACCCAGATACATACAAATGAAGATTGCCTTGTAGCGCCTATCTAAAAACGATAAATTATTTGAAGCAAATTAGAAAAAAAAAGATCAAAGACGAGGCTGAAAATAAAAAAAATATTAGAAAAAAACGAACTAAAAATTATAATATAACGACTACTACAACCTCCACCCCCACCACCACCACCACCACCACCATCACCACCACCACCACCACCATCACCACCATCACCACCACCCCCAAAACCACCACCACCACCACCACAACCACCATCACCACCACCACCACAACCACCACCACCACCGCCACAACCACCACCACCATCACTATTACTACTACAACTACTACTACTAATACTACTACTACTACTACTTCTACTACTTCTACTACTACTACTACTACTACTACTACTACTACTACTACTACTACTACTAATACTACTCGAAACTCTACGGGGTTGATGCCACTATAATAATATTCGTTTTTGTATTGTATTGTATTGTATTGTACTACTACTACTACTACTACTACTACTACTACTACTACTACTACTACTACTACTACTACTACTACTACTACTACTACTACTACTACTACTACTACTACTACTACTACTACTACTACTACTACTACTACTACTACTACTACTACTACTACTACTACTACTACTACTACTACTACTACTACTACTACTACTACTAATAATAATAATAATAAAATAAAATATAATAATAATAATAATAATAAAATAAAATTTAATAATAATAATAATAAAATAATAATAATTATTATTATAAAAAAACAAAAATAGTAAAAATAATAAAATAATATATATGAAAACAACATAAATAAAAGTAAAAAAAAAACTTAAAAATAAATTTATTTCGATATCATCCGATTTTATTTGATGGCACGGATGCATTTAGAAAGTCTATTTGGATGGCTGCCCGAAGGAAGGAGGATGGCGTGGTGGTGGTGGTATGTATATATACCGAGTGACACTCACTCTGCAACGATTTCTTTGAAATTGATCGGAAAAAAAATCGAAAAAACGGAAAAAAGATCGAAAAGTTGAAAGAAAGAACGAAAAATTATTTTAAAAAGCAAAAAAGTTGAAGAAAAGTTTGAAAATTAAAAGAAAAAAATTGAAAAAAAAGAAAAAACTTGTTTCAAAAACGAAAAAAAAATTTTTTTGCAAGAAGTTTTGCAAAATTTAAATGTGAGTGAAATCCTAGTATATTGTTTTTTAAAGTTGAATAATTTAAAATCTTTTAAAAATTAACTATTGGCGCACTAATCTATCGTAACTCACCCATCCATTCACCTATCCATTCACTAATCCGTTCACCCATCATTCACTCATCCATTCACCCATCCATTCACTCATCCATTCACCCATCCATTCACTCATCCATTGGCCCATCCATTCACCCATCCATTCACTCATCCATTCACCCATCCATTCACCCATCCATTCACTCATCCATTCACTCATCCATTCACCCATCCATTCACCCACCCACTTCAACCAGTCCATTCACCCATCCATTCACCCATCCATTCACCCATCCATTCACCCATCCATTCACCCATCCATTCACTCATCCATTGGCCCATCCATTCACCCATCCATTCACTCATCCATTCACTCATCCATTCACCCATCCATTCACCCACCCACTTCAACCAGTCCATTCACCCATCCATTCACCCATCCATTCACCCATCCATTCACCCATCCATTCACTCATCCATTGGCCCATCCATTCACCCATCCATTCACTCATCCATTGGCCCATCCATTCACCCACCCACTTCAACCAGTCCATTCACCCATCCACTTTAATCCATTCATTCATTCAATTCAAATAACCACCCAATACAACCCACCCATTCACCCATTCTCAACCACCAACCCACTCAACCCACCACACCCCACTCACTTCACCCATTCCAACCTCTCACCTTCCAACAGATGCACGCTTCAACACTCTTGTCTCTAGTGTTAGCCACCATCACTTACCACAAACTCTCCTCTGTCTGCGCTGCACCGCTTCTGCACCAGAACATTCCACCAACTTCCAGAAGAAATGAAGATGTTTTAGAAGCTTCTAGAAGCAGTAGACAAGTCCTAGAAGGCTCTGAAAGCAGTGGCAAATACATAAAAGCTTTTAAAAGACGTGGCAAACACCTGGAAACTTCCAGAAAGAATGGAAATATTCTACCTAGTTCTAGAAAAGAAAAAGTAGTTGTGGAAGGGTATGGAGGAGAAGGAAATGGTCTGCCTATTTTCAAAAAGATTAAAAAAAACGCAGGTAGTTTCAGAAAGAACAGAAAAGCTTCATCTGGTTCTAGAAAAGCCTGGAACCGTTTAAAAACTTCTAAAAAGTTTTCAAAAGTTCCAGAACGTTCCAGAAGAAGTGTAAACATTGTGGATGGTCCTAGAAGGCTTGGCAGACGCAGAGGGCTTGATGGACGTTTGGGAATAGTCCAGAATCGGAAGGTTTATGAGTGGCGTGAGGACGATGGAAAGAGAACTGGAAAAGTGATTGCCAAACCCTACAACCACCACAGCCACCACAGCCACCACAGCCACCACAGCCACCCCAGACATCACAGCCACCATAAGCACCACGGCCACCAAAACCACGGAAGCGAACACCAAAAAGACGTGAAGCCCAGAAGCATCATCCATCAAAACCGAAATAGCAATCATAATCATAACCAACACAGCCACGACTACCACAACCACAACAGCCGCCAAAACCACAACAGCCACCACGACCACAACAGCCACCACGACCACAACAGCCACCACGACCATGACAGCCACTACGACCACAGCAGCAATTACGACAACAGCCACCACAACCATGACAGCAACTACGACAGCAACAGCCACCACCACCATGACAGCCACCAAGACCACTACAGCCACCACAAACGACGTTCTAAGCGACACCATGACACAGTGCTCCCAGCATGGGACATCTACAGATCTATCCTTGAAAGCTCTTGTTAAAGTGGTAGTAGTAGTAGTAATAGCAGTAGTAGTAGTAGTAGTAGTAGTAGTAGTAGCAGTAGTAGTAGTAGTAGTAGTAGTAGTAGTAGTAGTAGTAGTAGTAGTAGTGGTAGTAGTAGTAGTAGTAGTAGTAGTAGTAGTAGTAGTAGTAGTAGTAGTAGTAGTAGTAGTAGTAGTAGTAGTAGTAGTAGTAGTAGCAGTAGTAGTAGTAGTAGTAGTAGTAGTAGTAGTAGTAGTAGTAGTAGTAGTAGTAGTAGTAGTAGTAGTAGTAGTAGTAGTAGTAGTAGTAACAATAGTGGTAGCAGCAGCAGCAGTGGTAGCGGCGGTGGCAAACATCTAACAACATCTACAAAATACTTCTTTTTTCTGTTGAAAATTTGAAAACAGTAAATTTTTCTTTCCAAATTTTTGAAATTATGAATAAAATTGTGAAAACCTCTTATAACTCAATGAAAGAAAAATAATAAAAAAATATTTAAATTAATGAATTTAATCGGAATAATGAAGAAAAAAACTATAAAAAAAAATTTGAATTAAAAAATCAAAACTGAGATTTTTCAATTTTTTTAAAATTAATTTTTTTTTCTTTTTTTTTCAAAATTCTCGTCAAGTTCTTGTTGTAGCGGTCGGGTATGGTGATGTCAAAAGTAACCTTGAAATGAAAAAAATAAAAATGAAAAATAAAAATAGAAAAATAAAAATAGAAAAATAAAGATGAATGAAAAACATGAATTGAATTATATATAATTAATAATAAAAACAAATAATTAAAAAAAAAAATTAATAAGAAAATGATAAAGAAAAAAAAATTATTTTGAAATATTATTAAAAAATATAAGAAAATAGCCATTTTGAATGGAAATTTTATTGAATTGGAAGTAAAGACTGAACGTTTGAAAAATGGGAAAAAAATTTATACTCAAAATTGACAAGTTTTTTTTCCAAAAAAAAACTTGATATTTGTTCGCAAAAATAAAAAAACGAACAAATAATTGAAAAAAAACCAGAAAAAGTCTTTAAAAAAGAAACGGCGTTTGAAAAATAATTAAAAAAAAAAAAAATAAATAAAACTTTATGAACGAAAGAAAAAAAAAACAAAATTAATTTTTTTGACAAAAAACCTACCTTAGAGTTTCCCTGGTTGGTGAGTGACCTTCCCTTGATGAGGTGTTCGAAGGCGCCCCCTGTTCAATAAGAAGAATAAGAACAATGATAATATGAAGAAAAATAATAAAAATGATTTAAAAATAAAATAAAAATTATAATGAAAATAAAATGAAAAATGATAATAATAAGAATAAAATACAAACTTTAATAATAATAATAATAATAAAATTATAATAAAAAAATATAAAAAAAATATAAAAATAAAAATGAAATAATAATATTAGAATTAATACTAACGAGAAAAATCTTCCATATTCCTTCCACCCTTCAAATCTCCCTATTAAAATAAAACCGAAACAACCCCCTTCACCCCAATCACCTCCCTCCAATCACCCACCTCCCTCCAATCACCCGCCTCCCTCCAATCACCCACCTCCCTCAAATCACCCACCTC
The DNA here is from genome assembly GCA_947562095.1 of Branchellion lobata. Lineage (NCBI taxonomy): Eukaryota > Metazoa > Annelida > Clitellata > Hirudinida > Piscicolidae > Branchellion > Branchellion lobata. Next base: position 1,937,445 of record OX387258.1, on the reverse strand, counting down.
CCTCCAATCACCCACCTCCTTCCAATCACCCACCTCCCTCAAATCACCCACCTCCCGCCACTCACCCACTTACCAACCCAAACTACGCCCTCCACCCCACCTCCATTTTTCATCTACCAACAACCCTCCACCCATCCTCCCATTGTCACCTACCTCCACCCACTTTCCACCAACCACTCTCCCCCAACAACCACCCTTCAATCCCCACCCACCCTCTACTCCCCACCCTCTTCCACCCACCCTCTTCCACCCACCTTTCACCCTCTAACACACCAACTTCCAGCCCCCTCCTATCCTCCTCTACCCCTCTTTCACCCACCTTCCACCAGCTGTGACATGACGTCATGAGTTCTTCCATCTTCCTGCACCATTCCCCACGCACCACGTGATGTCAGCAACTTATCCGTTTCCTGGTGGCTCATCGGTAACTCTATGCAGCACACGTCTTTGTTATTCACCTGTGTTTATGTTTGTGTGTGTGTGTGTGTGTGTGTGTGTGTGTGTGTGTGTGTGTGTGTGTGTGTGTGTGTGTGTGTGTGTGTGAATTATTTTATGAATTACTAATTATAAAAGATTTCTATAAAGAATAAAATTATGAATTAATTGTCCCGAATAAATGTATAAACGAATATAAAAAGAAATAATTAATTAAATGAATAAATAAATAAATAATTAATTAAATGAATAAATAAATAATTAATTAATTAAATGAATAAATAAATAAATAATTAAATAAATATATATATTGAATAAATAATTAAATATAAAATTGAATAATTGAATAAATAACTGAATAATTGAAAGTCACCTTGACATGCATGGGCAGACGAAAGTGTGCATCGACCTCAGGCCACCGCTGTTGACTCACGTGTAAAGAGTGCTGTGGTGTAGTGTGGCTGAGATGGTGGTATGCTTGTGGTGGTGTGGCTGTGATGGTGGTGTGGCTGAGATGGTGGTGTGGCTGTGGTGGTGGTGTGGCTGTGATGGTGGTGTGGCTGTGGTGGTGGTGTGGCCGTGGTGGTGGTGTGGCTGTGATGGTAGTGTGGCTGAGATGGTGGTGTGGCTGTGGTGGTGTGGCTGTAATGGTGAGCTGCAGTTCACCTCATAGTGCTTGTTCAAAAGATCCACGTCCCGCATGGGCGACCACAGCTCGGAACAGAAGGAAGGAGCGAATGGTGAAAGAATAACAATCAGGTCGAGCAATAGCCGCTCGTATGATTGGCTGGAACGAAGCACGTGGTCGGGTTGCTTCTATAAATAGAAAACTTGTATGTTAATTTATTTTAATTTGGTGTATTGTATTGTATTACATTTGTTTGTAATGAAAGCTAATTTTTATATTGTCAAGTACTGGATTTTATTGTAATGTATTGTTTTGTTTTGTATTGTGATGTATTGTATTGTATTGTGATGTATTGTATTGTGATGTATTGTATTGTATTGTATTGTGATGTATTGTTTTGTATTTTATTGTATTGTATTGTGATGTACTGTATTGTATTTTATTGTATTGTATTGTGATGTATTGTATTGTATTTTATTGTGATGTATTGTATTGTATTGTATTATGATGTGTTGTATTGTATTGTATTGTATTGTATTGTGATGTATTGTATTGTATTTTATCGTGATGTATTGTATTGTATTGTATTGTGATGTATTGTATTGTATTTTATCGTGATGTATTGTATTGTATTGTATTGTATTGTGATGTATTGTATTGTATTTTATCGTGATGTATTGTATTGTATTGTATTGTATTGTGATGTATTGTTTTGTATTTTATTGTATTGTATTGTGATGTATTGTATTGTATTGTATTGTGATGTATTGTATTGTATTGTGATGTACTGTATTGTATTTTATTGTATTGTATTGTGATGTATTGTATTGTATTTTATTGTGATGTATTGTATTGTATTGTATTGTGATGTGTTGTATTGTATTGTATTGTATTTTATTGTGATGTATTGTATTGTATTTTATCGTGATGTATTGTATTGTATTGTATTGTGATGTATTGTATTGTATTTTATCGTGATGTATTGTATTGTATTGTATTGTGATGTATTGTAAAAAAAATTTATTAAAAAAAAGTTTAAAAATTAATTTATTTAAAACAAAACTAGAGAGCTGACAATAGTGGGTTAGTTAGTCCTAATAAGTCAATTTAAAAAAATAATTTGAAATTAGGTAACAATCAAAATAAACAATTAAAATAAACAATTAAAAATAATTAAAACAAAAAAAAAAGAAAAATTAAAAGTTAAACTATTATAATTAAAAATAAAAAAAACTATAAAAAATTGAAATTAAAAATTAAGATTTTTTGAACAGTTATAATTAACAATTATAATTAACAATTAGACAAACAATTAGGATGAATTAACCAAATAAAATAAAAATAACCCCAATTAATTAGCCAATCACCGAGGTGGATTTCAATTAATTAATTTATAATGACCAATCACAAGGAGGCATCAAAGTGACGAACGTGGAGGAAGGTGGTGAGAGTGTGAGCTCTGGAGAGGGCGGTGTTGATGAGGAAGGTCTTTTGGAGGTGAAAGTTGATCTGTTAAAAGTGAACTTCGATTAGAAGTGAACTTTGGTTGAAAGTTGTCATTCAAGTCTTTGCGGCTTCACAATTGGAATTTATTACTAAAAATATATAGGAGGTGGATGAGTAGGAAGGTGGGTAGATGGATGGGTGGGGAGAGGGGTGGATGGGTGGGGAGAGGGGTGGATGGGTGGGGAGAGGGGTGGATGGGTAGGGAGAGAGGTGGATGGGTGGGGAGATGGATCTATAAGTGAGAAGAAGAGTGGATGGGTGGGGAGGTGGATGGATGGGTTGGGAGAAGGGTGGATGGATGGGTTGGGAGAAGGGTGGATGGATGGGTGGGGAGAAGGGTGGATGGATGGGTGGGGAGAAGGGTGGATGGATGGGTGGGGAGAAGGGTGGATGGATGGGTGGGGAGAAGGGTGGATGGGGAGGTGGGTGGATGAGGAGGTGGGTGGATGAGGAGGTGGGTGGATGGGGAGATGAGTGGATGGGGAGGTGAGTGGATGAGGAGGTGGGTGGATGAGGAGGTGAGTGGATGAGGAGGTAGGTGGATGGGGAGGTGAGTGGATGAGGAGGTGGGTGGATGGGGAGGTGGGTGGATGAGGAGGTGGGTGGATGGGGAGGTGGGTGGATGAGGAGGTGGGTGGATGGGGAGGTGAGTGGATGAGGAGGTGGGCAGATGGGGAGGTGGGTGGATGGGAAGGTGGGTGGATGGGGAGGTTGGCGGAAAAAGAAGTAATAGATTTATGTACAAAAGTTCCTCACCTGGAGCAAATACAGATTGCGCAACGAATCAATTTCTTTTTCTTTGTCTTTCAACTCTTCAGTATCATTATTATTATTATTATTATTATTATTATTATTATCCTTATTATTTTTATTATTATTGATTCTCAGACCGATGAACCTGCCCACCAGCGACCACAGCTTCCTCTGCCACTTCTCCACGCCTGTGAAGACTGGTGGGAGGGGAGGGAGCAAGGAGGGGAGGGGGGAAGGGGGGAAGGAGGGAAGAGAGAAGGGGGGAAGAAGGGAAGGAGGGAAGGGGGGAAGGAGGGATGGAGTGAGGCAAGAGTATGGGAAGATGGAAAGAAAAAAAAAAGGGAAGAGAGAAGAAAAAGAAGAAAGATAAGGAGGGAAGAGAGAGGAAAAGGAATAAGGAGAAGATGGAAGAAAAGGGGAGGGTGATAGAGAAGAAGTGTGAGAGGAGGAAAAAACAAAAAGAAGCAACATGATGAGTGAGAGAAGTTGATTGGAGGGGCTGATTAGACCACTCCTTCTACTCCTCCTTCTGCC
>OX387258.1:1923589-1928589 GCA_947562095.1 Branchellion lobata | reverse complement strand
AGTTTGCGAACTGTGCGCTATAATAAATTGTACATTCATCCATTCATTCATTCATTCATTCATCCATTCATTCATTCATTCATTCATTCATTCATCCATTCATCCATCCATTCATTCATTCATTCATCCATTCATTCATTCATCCATTCATTCATTCATTCATCCATCCATCCATTCATTCATTCATACACTCATGTTATAATTTTATAAAGTTATATTCGTTGTGTTATTTTCATCATTATCGGTAGTAGTAATAGCAGTATGAGTATTTTGAATAAGAAAAAAAAAAATTAAAATTTTTTTAAAATATAAAATCAATAAAATTTATTGATAAAAAAAACTATAAAAAAAATTTTATATAAAAATTTAGACACAACTTTTAGATTAAAAAATTTTTGTTGTTGAAAAAAAAACAAAAAAAATTGGAAAAAATTAAGTAAAAAAATTGAAAAAAAAATAAATTGATGGAAAAAAATGACTAAAAGTCTCATTACTTGGGACACGTGGTGTGCAGCCATTGCTCATGATTGGCCAGAGGAGAAGCTGGTGATGGTGACGAAGAAGAAGAAGATGGAGGGAGGAATGGGGATGAGGAAAAAGGAAAAGAAGAAGAGGAAGAGGAGGAGGAAGATGATGGACTGAAGGAGGAAGAAGAGGAAGAGGAAGATGATTGACTGAAAGAGGAAGAAGAGGAAGAGGAAGAAGATGGACTGAAGGAGGAAGGCAACTCCACAGGCAGTTCTTCTTCAAGCACTGGAACAGCCTAGTGTGGTGAGGTTTATCTAATCGTCGAATCCTCTCACCTCATCCCCCCCCCCCCCTTAGTCATATCCTAACCACTGCACCCGATCACCAACTTTCCATCCATTAATTCAAAAACACACTTAAACCAACCTCCACCCCTTCGTCTATTTGATACACCCCCTCATTCACCCACCCATTTGATACACCCCCTCACTCACCCACCCATTTGATACACCCCCTCATTCACCCACCCATTTGTCCATTTGTACATCCACCCACTCACCAACCCACTCACCCACTCACCCACCCACTCACCCACCCACTCACCCACTCACCCACCCACCCACTCACCCACTCACCCACCCACCCACTCACTCACCCACCCACCCATTCATTCATTCGATACATTCACCCATCTAAGCATTCATGCTATAACCATTTCAGAACCAAATCTTCCCCATAACCCACCAATTCACTATTTTCACCCTTTTGCACCCATCTCCGCTTACTTTTCTAACTCCACCCAACTTTACCCACTTTAACCCCCCCCAATCATCCCTCTTACACCTATCCATCCACCCATTTTGAAGCCCTCCTCCCCCCTTCTCCCCTCATTCACCCATTTTAACTCCTCCTCCCCCCCTTCCTCCCCATTCATCTATTTTCACCCCACCTATTCACCCATTTTACCCTTCTCATTCACCCATTTTACCCCTAATTAGTCACACCCTTCATACCCAACTTCACCCACTAAGCCACCCCAAACTCCACCCACCCACCCCACAGTTGACACAGTGGATGATAGGAATGGGCGTGCCCCAATATCTTTGCCTCGATATCAACCAATCACGAGCCTTCTCGCTCGTCACGTGAAGGCCTATTTTTAGCTCCTGGAAAACTCAGATTGATGAAATTTAAAAAAATGAAAAGTAAACAAAATTTTTTTAATATAAAAAATTATTGAAGAAAAAAATAGATTTGTAAAATATTATTTTTTCATTTACTAATTATGATTATTCTTTTAATAATTAATAATAATAATTATTATTTTGAAAATTAATAATAATAATAATTTTATTAATTCAATAAAAAAAATGTTATTATTATCATTATTTCATTTATTAATTTACTTTCGCTTTTTCTATGATCTTTGATTCTACTTCCTCAACTGGTGTACCGCTTAACTTTGAAAAAGATTTAAAAGTGATTTTTAATAATTAAATCTTGATAAATTATGATTAAAATAAAAAAATTATGATAGAAATAAAATAAAAAAAAACTGAAAATAAAAAAAAACTAAAAAAAAAACTGAAAATAAAAATAAAATATTGATGAAAGAATTATAAAAATGTGATAAAAATGTTTATAGAAGCATTGAAAAAAATGGGTAAAAAAATTTTGAAAAAGATATAAATATAAAATGAGAATAAAAAAATGAAATAATAAGAATTAAAAAAATTAAATTGTCAAAAATAATATGAGTAAAATCATAAAAAAGATTATAAAGATGAAATTAAAATAAGATTAAAATATTGAAAAAAATAAAATAAATTATTAAAAAATAAAATGAAAATACTGAAATAAAAATATAAAATAAATAATAACCGGTCCACAATGCGTCATCTTTCCATCCACCACTACTTCCTTGTAAGGAATATTGTGGAAGTCACAAAAGTCTTTGTCCGTCTGTTTGAGTGTAGCTGTGCCTGTGTGTGTGCGTGTGTGTGTGTGTGTGTGTGTGTGTGTGTGTGTGTGTGTGTGTGTGTGTGTGTGTGTGTGTGTGTTTGTTAAAATGTATGGTTGTGGATGTATGTGTGTATTACGTGTGCATGTATGTGTGCTTGTATGTGTGCTTGTATGTGTGCTTGTACGTGTCATGTATGTGTACTTGTATGTGTGAATGTATGCGTGCATGTGTGTACCGATGTAGTGGTCTAGGAACTGTCCAAAAAGGTTGGGGTGGGGGGTGGTGAAGATGGGGATGGGGTGGTTGGTGAAGGGGTTGAGTGCTTCAATCTTCAACCTGCTTGAGTCACTGTTAACCTTGGATGGATAGATGGATGAAAGGATGGATGGATGAAAGGATGGATGGATGGAAGGATGGATGGATATATAGACAGATGGATGGATAACTAATAACCAAAATTAACCCCTCAATAACCACTATTAATCACTCATATAACCCCCTAATAACCACTTACCAAGGCACCATCAACCCCTAAAACCACCCACCTTGGGTGAGTCGGCGAGGTGGTGTTTGGGGTGGATGATGACGTGGGAGATTGAAGAAAGGTGGTGGAGGGGGAGGGTGGTGAAAAGGCTGATGTTGCTATCTCCATCTGGAGGAGGGGGGGGGGTAAAAGGAAGTAAAAAAAAAGGTGGAAAGGAAAAAATGGGTGGAAAAAGGGGTGAAAAGAGGGGTGAAAAGAAGGAATGAAAAGAAGGGGTGAAAAGAAGGGGAGAGGGTGTGAGGGTGAATTGGAGAATATGAGGAGAAGAAAGACAGAGAGAGAGAGAGAGAGAGAGAGAGAGAGAGAGAGAATGGAAAGAAAGAAAAAAAGAAAAAAAAAAGAAAAAAATGAAGAGATAAAAAAAAGAAAAAAAAATCTTGAGAGAGTGAGCGAGTGGGTAACCAAAGCAACGAAGTATGAAAGCCCGCTCAAGCGAACAATAAAGGCAGGCACCTTTCGGGCGGTTCTTGAGTTCATCGTTGAACTGTGAAAGAAGAGGGATTTAATTAACTTTTGAAAAAAATTTAAAGAATAAAAATAATATTTTTATAATAATAATATTTTAATAATAATAATATTTTGAAAATATGATTGAATTTTTATCAATATTATATTATTATATTAACTACAATCACTAATTGATAAACTTTTGTATTTACTGAAGTAATTTTAATTATTTTAAATTTATTTTTATTATTTATATATTTATTTTTGATCTTCATAAAAATAATTATAATATTCATTAAATTAATCATAAAATTTATTAAATTGATTATAATATTTATTTAATTATAATATTCATTAATTAAGTATAATAATCATTAGATTAATTATAATATCCATTAAATTAATTATAATATCCATTAAATTAATTATAATATCTATTAAATTAATTATAATATTTATTTAATTATAATATTCATTGATTAATTATAATATTCATTAATTAATCATATTTATTTATTTTTAATAATTATTCAACTAATTATAATATTTATTTTAAATGTATTTCACTTATCGTAGCGAATACTTACCTCATTATATAATAAAAAATAAACCTCGTTTAAATTACTTTTTAATTAGTTAAACAATTAAAATGTAAGTTATATAAATATTAGCATGAAGTATTCGAAGTTATCAATTAAGTTAAAATTTCACTTGGGTAATAATAATAATAATAATAATAATAATAATAATAATAATAATAATAAAATAATAATAACAAAAAAAATAATAACAATAACAATAAAAATAAAAACAATAAAAATACAGATAATATAAAAAAAATAATAGTGATAACAATGAATCCTATTTGAAAGCGCCAAGGCAAGCAGATGAGGCAGATCAGCTCGTTGGTGCACCCACCAGCAGAGAGAATTCCACGCGCAGCCCATCACACACCCCTATCCAGTTCTTCTGCAGACTAATCACATCCTTCCATAGACCCTTGTCCACTTCATCCAAGCCCTCGTGCAGGGACTGGAAGTGGATGGGTGGATGGATGGACGTTTGGATGGATGGATGGGTGGGTGAATGGATGGATAGATGGGTGGATCGATGGGTGAATGGATGAGTGGGTGGAAGGATGGGTAGATGGATGAATGGGTGGGTGGGTGGATGGATGGAAGGTTGGGTGGATGGATGGGTGGGTGAATGGATGGGTGGATAGAAAACGGGTGAATGAATGGGTGGGTGAATGGATGGGTGGGTGAATGGATGGGTGGGTGAATGGATGGGTGGGTGAATGGATGGGTGGGCAAATAAATGAGCTGATGGGTAAAAGATTAGGTGGATTGATGCATGGATGAGCGAGTAACTGGATGGATGGACGGATAAGTGAATAAACAGATGAATAGATGAATGAATGTATAGATGAATGAAAGAATGAGTGGATGAAAAAGAAATAGGCAAAAATGTATAGATAGATGAATGGGAAAATGGATAGTAAAGGGATGGATAAAAGGATGGATGGATGGATAGATGAATAGATAGTTGAATGGATAAAAAGATGGATGGATAGATGGA
>OX387258.1:1893589-1918589 GCA_947562095.1 Branchellion lobata | reverse complement strand
TTCACAACTTAATCATACTTTTGATTTATTGAAAGAAATGAATTAATAGCTAACTTCTACTTGTAGGCAACTTGGCTACTACAAACACAAATTTTATTGAAGCGACGTCAATCCAAAGTTGTTCAAAGCAATAAAAATCATCAAAAATTTTTTTCAAAAAAATGCCATGGTTAGACTTTTACCGCACCAGTAACAACAAGAGACTCCGCTTGAACAACTCAAGCAACAGCGATAGTGGTAACTCCTTGAGCCACCTAGACAACTCGTCATCAATGCAGCACAACGATACGCCATCAGGCAAAATGGAATGCACACAGACAATCTCAAACTCGTCCCAACTTCTCCAAAAAATAAAAAATCTTTTCAAGAGCACAGAACTGAGCGATATCAAGCTAATCTTTACAAGTGAAGATGAAAAGGTTAGAAGTGAATTTAACCTGCACCGACTGATCCTCTGTTTGGGAAGTGAGGTTCTTCGAGCCATGCTCAGCAACCAGTCATGGATGGAGTCTCATACTGCACATGTTAGTGTCTATTTTTCTCATTGCCATGACTATCAATCAATATATGTCATCCATCCATTTGTTAATTTACTACCTCATTCTTCCATCCATCCATCCATCCATCAATCCATCTATCTATTCTTCCATCCATCCATCAATCCATCTTTTCATCAATCCATTCATCCAATCGTGCCTGCATGCATCAATCAATGCATCCATATATCTTCTCTTTTTTCCATCTAATCATTTATCCATCCATGCATCCTTCCTTCTTTTCATCCATGCATCTTTCTTTCCTTCCATCCATTCATTCATTCATCCATGCATCCTCCCTTCTTTCCATCCATTTATTCATTCATCCATGCATCCCTTCTTCCTTCTATCCATTCATTCATGCATCCATGCATTCATTCATTCATCCATCCAGGTTCATCTACAGGAAGAGGCCTTCTTGCATCCCAGTCTGGAATCTTTTCTATCCTACTTCTACTCAGGTGGATGACCAATAATATTAATAATAACAATAATAATAATAACAATAATAATATTATTTTTATTATTAGTAATAATTCATGATGTAATAATAAAAAAATTGAAATTAATATTTTTTAAATAAATAATATATTGAATTTTTAAACTTTGAGTGAATAATGATTTTTCACCCTCATTGGGCCTCTCATACCTATCATCACCCTCACTCATCCATCCTTTCTTTCACTCTCACACCTATCTTCCTTCTTACCCTTACTTCCTCACCTTCTCTCTCTCTTTCTTTCTCTTTCTTTCTCTCTCTCACCCTCTCCCTCTCCCCCCATCTTCCACAGGCCAGATCACCCTCAGCTATTCCTCCCTCCTACAAGTCCTCATTCTGGCTGACAAATATCAAGTGCTTGATCTGCAGGTGATGATGATGATGATGATGATGATGATGATGATGATGATGATGATGATGATGATGATGATGATGATGATGATGATGATGATGATGATGGTGATGATGATGGTGATGATGATGATGATGATGATGCTGATGATGATGATGATGATGATGATGATGATGATGATGATGATGATGATGATGATGATGATGATGATGCTGATGATGATGATGATGATGATGATGATGATGATGATGATGATGATGATGCTGCTGATGATGATGATGATGATGATGATGATGATGCTGATGATGATGATGATGATGATGATGATGATGATGATGATGATGATGATGCTGATGATGATGATGATGATGATGATGCTGATGATGATGATGATGATGATGATGATGATGATGATGATGGTGATGGTGATGATGGTGATGGTGATGGTGATGGGGATGGTGATGATGATAATGATGAGTGTTATAATTTTTAAAAAATTCTGAATTTTTTAAATTTATAAATATATTTTTATCAATCTTTTAATTAATTAATTAATTAATTAATTAATATTTTATGTTTTCCCCGTTCAAGGATGTCTGCATAGACTACATGTTTCGCCACATGGCTACAGCGGCTATCACCACAAACCGCCACCACCCAGAAACCACCACAAACCACCAATTTCCAGCTTATGAGCCACACTCAACCACCACTGCAATCTCTACCACCAGCTTCTCAAAGCCACTTGATGCTACCGCTGCCACCACCGCCACAGCCACCACTACCACTTCTAGCAATCTTGCTTGTTCGTGGTTACAGTACTCACAACTCACCAACCACCAAAACCTCACCAAAATGTGCTCAACGTTTATTCTCAATAATTTTAATAAGGTGGGTGAATGAACGGATGGGTGGATGAATGACTGAATGCTTGGGTGAATGGGTGAATGGGTGTTTGAGTGTTTTGATGAATGGATGGGTGTTTGTGTATTTGGGTGTATTAATGGATGGAAGGATGTATGAACTGGTTGGTAAGTGGATGAGTGGGTGGGTAAGTCGGTGAATTGAGGAGGGATTGATGAATTGTGGGATAAACGAAAGGCTGAATGGACAAAAGGCAGTCATATTGGGGTTTATAACCAAAAGAATGCAGAATAAATGAATCTACAAACCCTATCCCAAAATTCATCCCATAACCACCATCCAATCACAGATCATCCACAGTGCTGATTTTTACAATCTCGAAGCTGATTGGTTGATTTACTTTTTAGGCCACTCCTCCCTCGTCATCCCTGACGAGTTCACCCTCTTCCAAGCCGTGGTCAGGTGGTGTCTCAAAGACCACCATGATGACGTCATCATCCCAACCACGCCCACTACTTCTGTTTCCACCCATTCCACCACTTTCTTTTCTAACACCACCACAAGCCATCCAACCAACCATATTGCAACTCCCCTATCCATTTCAACCACCACCGCCACCACCACAAATGAATCTTTATCCACAACTTCATCCACTACTACATGTACTAATCCATCCACTAATCCATTCAAAAATCCATCCCTTTTCTCATCCACCAGAATGCCACCATCCTCTTTATCCCTTTCTCATCCATTTCCAGCCTCCCCTCCTATTTCTTCTACTCTCCCCATGACGTCACCACAATCAGTATCATCATCATCACCATCTCGAGTTCCTTCCTCATCCTCATCCTCCTACTCCCTTAATCACTCCCCTAGCGACTTTTCTATCGGCAAAATCAAAAGAAGCAAGCATCGAAGTGAAGATGAAGAAGAAGAAGAAGAAGAAGAAGAAGAAGAAGAAGAAGAAGAAGAAGAAGAAGAAGAAGAAGAAGAAGAAGATAATGATGACGTTGGTGGTGATGATTATGATGATGTAGCTGTTGGTGGTCATGATAATGATCTTAGTGGTGAGTATGGTAAGAATAAAAATAATTTTCAAAATGACTCTTCAAAAAAACAGATTAATGAGTTGGAAAATGAATTGAAAAACGAAGAAAGGAAGGAAGAGGAGGGGAAAAATGAGAATAGGAAGGGAAATGAGGAGGAGAATGGGGATGAGGAGGAGAATGGGGATGAGAAGAAGGATGAGATGGGTGAGGGGAAGGATGGGATGGGTGAGGAGAAGGATGGGATGGGTGAGGAGAAGGATGGGATGGGTGAGGAAGGGGATGAGATGGGTGAGGAGAAGGATGGGATAGTTGAGGAGGATATGGTACTCCTGGATGAAATTCTATCCAAAATCCGATTTCCTCTCATGACCATAACGCAACAGAAGGCTATCCAGGCAGAGATAGAGCAATACTTAAGCAAACACACAACGACATCCACGCATACAACCACCACCGCCACCACTAACACCACCACCACCACCACCACCACTAACTCAAACCCTCCACCATCATCATTACCCTTTTCAACCGCCACAACAACTTCCTCTAATTTTTCACCCTCCAAGACCCTTCTTTCCACCTTCAAATCCCTCACTTCATCACCCTTGCAGTTTATTTCTTCTAAAATTTCCACACATAAAAACACCCAAAACTCCCCACAATCTCATCCATCTTCACCCAACCACTCTACCCATCTCCTCTTCAACACCTTCCTCAAACACCAAATGACCGCCAGCTTGAGGTACTTTTTCCAAGCCATTTCCAGCAAGATTGAGGCCTCGCTCAGGCTGGTCCAAGGCTTCAAGACTTCTCGTGCCAGTTAGTGGAATGGGGTGTGGGGGCTCATGGTACGGTGGATTTGGGTGTTGGGGGCTCATGGTACGGTGGATTTGGGTGTTGGGGGCTCATGCTATGGTGGATTAGGGGCTTCAGGGTTTCGGTTTTTCTGGTGGTATGGTTGTTTTTATTTTTTGGGGATTGGTGGAATGGTGGTTTTGGGGGATTGGGGGATCAGTGGATGGTGGTTTTGGGGGATTGGGGGATCAGTGGATGGTGGTTTTGGGGGATTGGGGGATCAGTGGATGGTGGTTTTGGGGGATTGGGGGATCAGTGGATGGTGGTTTTGGGGGATTGGGGGATCAGTGGATGGTGGTTTTGGGGGATTGGTGGAATGGTGGTTTTGGGGGATTGGGGGATCAGTGGATGGTGGTTTTGGGGGATTGGTGGAATGGTGGTTTTGGGGCTTGGTTGATTGGTGGAGTAGTGAAATATCGTGTCATCCTCTTTCAACTCCTTCATTCCACCCAACTTTTGCCTCCAGCCCATCCTGCAAGCTTATCATCTCTTCTCTCCCACTTTATCTATTTTTTCTTTCGTTTGTCTTCCTCCATAAATCCATCCATCTTCTCATTTCCATCCCATCTCACCCACTTCTCGTATCCTTTTTTTAAACCATCCTCTCTTCTCATACAATCTTTCTTCATCCCATCCCACCATCTCATCTCACCCTTCTCTCTCACCATTCCATCTCACTCTTCTATCCCACTATCACATCCCATCCCACCATCCTATCCCATCCCATCCCACCATCCTATTTCATCCCATCCCACCATCCCATCCCATTCCACCATCCCATTCCATTCCACCATCCCATCCTATCCCACCATCCCATCTCATCGCACCATCCCATCCCATCCCACTATCCCCAGGCCTATCCCACCTCTTGACCACCACTGGCTTCACAGAAGACAGCCTCCAATTACGTAACTACACTTCAGACGTCTGGAGTACCCAGCTGAACATCGATAAGTTCTCCACCCTCTCCAAATACGATATGAGGTTTTTGGGGGTGAATTGAGGGTGAAATAAGGGTTTTTTTGGGGATAAATATAAATATTCAACTCCCATCCACCAATCACAGATCGGTTTTCTTCTCAAGCCCCTCCCACCCTTTGTTTCCCGAAGAAAGCCCCGCCTACCCTGGCTGGGATTGGTCGGTCGAGTTGTTTGCCAAGGGTGTCAACTATCAAAAGTGTCTTATGATTGGCCTATGGAGGAATTTGGAAGTTATGGTGAGGGGGGGAAGGGGCGGGGGTAGGGTGAAAAAAGATGGGTGGAAAAATGGGTGAAAAGAGGGTGAAAAGGGAATGAGGAAGGGGGGGGAGAGTAAAAATGAAAGAAACATGAAGTGGTTGGTCAGTGATGGTTATTTTTATAAAACTGAAAATTTATCTAGCGCATTCTAGTTAAACAAATTATAATAACGCAAAAAAAAGAAGAAAAATTTTTTTTAAATAAGAAATATATCAATTCAAAAAAAACGAAATATGATAATTCAAAAAATAAGAAATATTATAATTTAAAAAATAATAAACAAAATAAATAATTAAAAAACAAAATGATCTTTCAGGGAGATTCCTACGACACTGTTCGACTAGCCATCCACTCAGAAAAGCAAAAACTCACCCATCCATCCAGCCATCTATCCACCCATCCATCTAGCCATCTATCCACCCATTCATCCAGCCATCCATCCACACATCCATCCAGCCATCCACACGATACCAGGAGAGTGATATTGACTGTACTGATAAGCGGTTATCAGGACAATGTTGAATTTGTGGTTGATTGCGTCGAACGGAAGTTTACTTTTGATGCAAATCTCGAAACCAAGTTTATTAATGATCTTTTTCCTTTTTCCTCTGTCAATCCCCATAACAACAACAGCAACAACAACAATGAAGAAGGGGGAGGGCGTGGGAGTTGTAGTTATGATTATGAACTTCTCGACGATTACGGCTTTACCTTAATTAACAATAACAACAACAACAACAATAATAATAATAATAATAATAATAATAATAATAATAATAATAATAATAATAATAATAATAACAACAACATAAAAGACAGCTATGGTTTTGACAGTAATACAAAAAACAACAGTAACAACAACAGCAATAATTTACACATACACAGCGCTAGAGAAATAAAAGATTTCTTTGCCTGCTCATCCCTTCTTGGTCCACACAACACCCTCAAGACCACCATCATCATCAGACCTCTCATATCTTTGTGATTCTTCCGACTTTTCACTCTTTTTATCATTAAACATTCAAATGCCAAAGCTTTATGTTATAGATTGATAAGAATCAATAAAAATAAAATAATATTAACTGATAACAAATTATTATTAACTGATAATGATAAAATTCTATTAACTAATAATAAAATATTATGAATTAAGAATAATAAAATTTTATGAGTTAATAATAATAAAATATTTTTAATTAATAATTAAATATTATTAATTAATAATTAAATATTATGAATCAATAATAATAAAATATGAATTATTTATATTATAAATTGTTACGAGTTAATAATAAAATATTATGAATTATCGATATTATAAATTATTTATATTATGGAATATTTATGTATAAAATATTCAAATTATAAAATATTTATCGACTTAAATGGTTTTTCCACTTTTAATAATTTTGAGTAATTTATTTAATTAAAAATAACTTTAATCTGTTTTTTAACTTAAAATTCACTCTTCGATGTTGCAATTAGAATTTTGGGATTAGTCAATTAAAATGTTAAAATTTAATAATAATAATAATAATAATAATAATAATAGAAATAATAACAACGGTAATAAAAATAGGATAATAATAATAGAAATAATAATAGTGACCATAATTTAATGAATTTTTATATTATATAATATAGAAAAATATTATATAATATAATATAAAGAAATATAATATATCATAAAATGAAAAAATATTATATAAAATAATATGAAAAATTATTATATAATATAATTTAATACAATATAATCTGATTGAATTCGCTGAAATATAATCTGATTAACTATGCTAAAACATAATATAATAGAATTTAATAAAATATAATTTAATATAATTCAAATAAAATTTAATATAATTTAAATTAAAAAATAGTAACATTTAAGCTATTCAAAATGTTTGAGATACGTTTATTTGCCAAAATATCATATTTGTTTTTCGAACTCTCTTGAAAGGCCAAAAATGCTTATTCACACTGTGTTATTGTCTATCAAATTTTCCCATTTCTTGAATATAAACTACAAATAATGAAGGTCTAGTTATTTTTAGAATATAATTTTTCTTCTCATATTCATTTTTTTTTCATTCCGGTTCGGTCTAACTTAATTTAATCAAAAAAATTTCGAGAATAAAACTTTGTTTTAAAACTCCAGTTGACGAAAAAAAGGGTTGAATACTATTTTGAATTTTTATTCAAATTATCGAAAAAATAAATAAAATTATTCGAATTATTTGTTATTAAATTTTCAGTGGTGATATTTTATCATAAATTTTTATATTCTATTCAAAATGGCGGAAGACTCAAATATCTACAAACTAGAAGGTGAATAGAGTGGTTACTTGGAAACCGGTCGAACTAACAACCCAAACAACATGTCAAAACTAGCGCTTTATAACCAAAAAATTATAATTTTCATCATACTATGAAAAAAATGTTAATAAAAACGCTTTATAGATATGTGTTATCAACAGGTTATAAGAAGTTAACAATCAAACCATGATACTATTAATAACTCTTAATTAATAACAGTTATGAATTAATGAATTTTAATTGGGACTAGTTATGCTACTGATTAGTGGTAATTGATTTGAATTGAAAAAATAATTAGTTTTAATTAGGCACAAACTCTCATTAGTTTTCAGGAAACACCATTGATAGCTTCATGAGTGAATTGCTGATGAATTCCTCATGAGTGAATTGTTGATGAATTCTTCATGAGTGAATTGTTGTTGAATTTGTCATTTCCATTACTGATCCTTCTGTTCCTCCACTCATCCACTCTTCCATCCATCTTTTTCTTACCCATTCACGCATTCATCCACGCCTCCATCCATTCATCACCACCAAAATCTATCTTCTACCTAAAATCTCAATGGGAACGTCGATAACACTTCCTCTATTACCCTTCTTCCCACCCCTCCATCCGCCCCCCCCATTCCCCCATCCATCCTTCACTCCTTCCTTCCCTCCACTCTTCCATCCATCTTTTCCTTCATCCATTCCTCCGTGACTCTTTCTTTTTCCGCCAACACCATTTCCGACCACGTGATCTTTTTCCGGCGCCATGGTCACGTGGTACTTGGTGGTTCTGGAAGGATCCACCATGGAGAGTAAGAAACCGAAGAGGAACAACAGAAGACACATTATGCTGCCTGTGGGGGTGGATGGGTTGATGAGGGTTGGTGGGGGCTGGGGGGTGTGGGAGGAGGAGGAGCGGTGGTTAGCAAATGGATGTGTGGGTTGGTTGGTGGGTGGTTGAATGATTGGTGGATGGTTGATTAACTTGTGGGTGTGGCTTGGTGGGGGGAGGCTAAGGAGTGCGGCTGGTTGGTGGGTGGATGATAAGCTGGGGAAAGTTGGTGCTAATGGGTTGTGGGTTAGTTAGGGGGGTTGTTTTGTGAAGATTTGTTTATCAGGGTGGGTTAGTAGTTGTGGGTTGGGAGTGTGAGAGAAAGAATGGTGGTTATTTAATGAAGTTTTGGGTTGGTTGGTGGGTGAGTGGGTTGGTTGGTGGGTGAGTGGGTTGGTTGGTGGGTGAGTGGGTTGGTTGGTGGGTGAGTGGGTTGGTTGGTGGGTGAGTGGGTTGGTTGGTGGGTGAGTGGGTTGGTTGGTTGGTGAGTGGGTTGGTTGGTGGGGGATTGGTGGAGATTGGTTAACTTGTGGGTTGACGGGTTGGTGGGTTGGTGAGTGGGTTGGTTGGTGGTTGACGGGTTGGTTGGTGGGTGAGTGGGTTGGTTGGTGGTTGACGGGTTGGTTGGTGGGTGTGTGGGTTGGTTTGTGGGTGAGTGGGTTGGTGGGTGAGTGGATTGGTTGGTGGGTTGGTGAGTGGGTTGGTGGGTGGGTGAGTGGGTTGGTGGGTTGGTGAGTGGGTTGGTTAGTAGGTGAGTGGGTTGGTTGGTGGGTTGGGATGGGTGATTGATGAATCTGAATTGAAAAAATAAGATGTTTACTGGCTAATGAGAGCTAGCGAAAAGATATTTAGTGGGTATTTGGAAGAACGAGGAAGAGGAGCGGATGAAGGGTGGGGGGGTGAAAGGTGGAAGGTGAGATGGTTGATAAGAAATGTAAGAAGCAGAGATGGTGATAAAAAGCTAAACAAAAAAAGTTGTTGGGGGAAATAAAAATTCAAACACATACACACACACACACACACACACACACACACACACACACACACACACACACACACACACACACACACACACACACACACACACACACACACACACACACACACACACACACACACACACACACACACACACACACACACACACACACACACACACACACACACACACACACACACACACACACACACACACACACACACACACACACACACACACACACACATACACACAAACATACATACGCACACAAACATCTAACCCGAAGTTTGTCCCAGACTGGCCCTAACGAAAGATAGGCAAGATGCGAGAATATTGTTACCATGACAACCAGACAACCACACCATGTCTCTCTCCTCCTCTTCATCTTCCTGTGGTGGTTTGCTGGTTATGGTGGTTTGTGGTGATGGTTGTGATGGTTTGGGGTGGTGGTTGCGGTGGCTTGTGGTGGTGGTTATGGTGGTTTGTGGTAATGGTTGTGGAGGTTTGTGGTGGTGGTGGTTATGGTGGTTTGTGGTGGTGGTTTGTGGTGGTAGTTATGGTGGTTTGTGGTGGTGGTTGTGGTGGTTTGTGGTGGTGGTTTGTGGTGGTGGTTTGTGGTGGTAGTTATAAAGGTTTGTGGTGGGGATTGTGGTGGTTTGTGGTGGTGGTTGGTGATTGGTTGGCTTTGGGGATAATTGGTGGTGATTGGTGCTAGTTGTGGCCATAAACATGGTTGTCATAGTGAAAGTAAATAATCATCACCACCATCTTCCGCTTCCTACTTTTCTTTTTCCTCTTCCGCTTCTTTTTCCTCCTCCTCCTTCTTTTCTACCTCCTTTTTTTCCTCCCCTTTCTCTTTCTCCTCTTCTACCTCTTCTTCTTCCTCCTACTTCTTCTCCTCCTCTTTCTTCTCCTCTTCCTCCTCCTCCTCCTCCTCATCATCATCACCTCCACAAGTCCGGATTTGGAGACATATCTGACGAAAGAAGGATCTCCCATCGATAAGGTTGGCAGGTAATGCCCCGCCCACTCCCTCGTCCACCAATCAGAAGTTCCGTTTCTGTCACGTTGTGAATAAATAATTACCTTCAGTTTTTATGACATCTTTCTGAATTGATTTTTATAAAATATACGACTAAAACTCGAAAATCATATATCAAATTATCCATTTCAAAAAATGTCATTCACACATCCACCTATCCATCTATCCATTCATCTATCCATCGTCCATCCATCATCCATCCATCCATCCATCCATCCATCCATCCATCCATCCATCCATCCATCCATCCATCCATCCATCCATCCATCCATCCATCCATCCATCCATCCATCCATCCATCCATCCATCCATCCATCCATCCATCCATCCATCCATCCATCCATCCATCCATCCATCCATCCATCCATCCATCCTTCCATCCATCCATCCATCCATCCATCCATCCATCCATCCATCCATCCATTCATCCATCCATCCATATATCTATCCATCCATCCACCCACAGGTCATAGTTGAACTTGTAGTGGTAGAGGTCCGCCTTCACGTAGTTAGGTGGTCCATCTTCAAACGGATTAGACTCAAACAGCTCTATCACTGTGGTGGATGAGTATTGGGATATAATGGGGTGGCAGTGGTTTATGAAAATGAAATGGGTATTTTATAAGTGTTTGGGGGCTTTAAAGGGGGTTTTTATGGTGGTTTTCTGGGGTTTCAATGCGTCAAGAGGAGTTTTATGAAATAGTTTAATGTCTAATAAAGTATTTTATTTATATTTATATTTAATTTTATTTCATTCAATTCACAATGGTTTAATGGGTTAAACGGGAGGCTTATGGGAGTTTATAAGAGTTCATTAAGAGGAGGGGGTGGGGGCTCAATGAGAATGAAGGCTTAATGAGAGAAATAGGAGTTATCCATCCACCCCCCCCCCTCCTCCCTCCCCCTCCCACCTTCTTTCTGGTTGTTAAGAAGGCGGTAGACGAGGTTGAGAATCCAGGTGTGTTGTTTGTAGTTGCTTCGTGCCGCATGCCACAGCGATTCATCCAAACGGGGGTGGTGGGCGACTAGAGAGGAAAAGGGGAGATGGATGAAAGGGTGGTTAAATGGATGAAAGGGTGGTTGGATGGATGAAAGGGTGGTTGGATGGATGAAAGGGTGGTTGGATGGATGAAAGGGTGGTTGGATGGATGAAAAGGTGGTTGGATGGGTGGAATGTTGGGTGGGTGGGTGAATGGGTTAGTAGTTAAGTTGGTGGATGGGTAGCTAGAATGTTGGATGAGTGGTTGAACGGGTGGGAGTGTTTGATGGTTGGATGGGTGAATAGGTTAGTAGTTGAGTGAGTGGATGAGTGGATAGAATGTTGGGTAGATGGGTGGGTGAAATGATGGATGGGTGGGTGAAATGATGGATGGGTGGGTGAAATGATGGATGGGTGGGTGAAATGATGGATGGGTGGGTGAAATGATGGATGGGTGGGTGAAATGATGGATGGGTGGGTGAAATGATAGATGGGTGGGTGAAATGATGGATGGGTGGGTGAAATGATGGATGGGTGGGTGAAATGATGGATGGGTGGGTGAAATGATGGATGGGTGGGTGAAATGATGGATGGGTGGGTGAATAAAAAAGCTGAGACTCAAGTGGATGAGTAATAAAAACGGCTGAGAAAAGAAGGGGTGGGGAGGAAGGGTGGTTGACTAGATGAGGGGGAGGGGGGGAAGATGGTTGTGAAAGTGGTTAATCTGTAGAACCATTTGGAACTATTCAGTAACACAACTACCGCCATTGCCTCTGCCACCACCATCGCCACCACCATCGCCACCACCATCGCCACCACCACAACCACCACTTTAACCACTTTTTCAACCATCACTATCCCCCCCTCTCTCTCTACCACCCCCGCCAATTACCACCACGCCAGCACCACCACACCACCTACCGACAATCTGTGGAATTCTTGAAGAAACTGAAGGTTTGAAAAGAAAATGATACTCCCTCCACTCCTCCCTGTCTTCACTCCCCTCTATCACTATCTCCCTCCTCCCTTCCTGACCAGCGAGTTCGTTGCTGTGATGATATGAAGGAGATGATGTGGTGATATTGGGAGAGATGATGTGATGATATGAAGGAGATGATGTGGTGATATTGGGAGAGACGATGTGATGATATGAAGGAGATGATGTGGTGATATTGGGAGAGATGATGTGGTGATGTGAGAGAGATGATGTGGTGATATTGGGAGAGATGATGTGGTGATACTGGCAGAGATGATGTGGTGATGTGGGAGAGATGATGTGGTGATATGGGAGGAAGAGAAGTATAGAAGAGTGATAGTGAAAGGATAACGTTGTGATGATAAGGAGAAGGGTTTGGGGGATGGAGACCAGAGGTGATTGGGATGGGTAGAAATAGTGGAAACAAATGAAATGTTTAAATCAACTTAGTGGTAACAGAAAAATCTGTGATAACACCACGTTGCTCCCACACCCTTTGAGTTCCACCCAAACTTAACTCAAAAGCCAACAACTCAACTCACCCACCCACCAATCAATTACTACTTTCCATCCGCCTCATAAGCAGTCAATCTAACTCATTCCATCCCAGCCCCCAAACACCCAACATCCAATTTCCCCCAAACCCACCAAACCCACCAAACCCACAAAACCCACCAAACCCACCAAACCCACCAAACCCACCAAATCCACCAAACCCACCAAACCCACCAAACCCACCAAACCCACCAAACCCACCAAACCCACAAAACCCACAAAACCCACCAAACCCACCAAACCCACCAAACCCACCAAACTTCACCAAACCTCACTTAACTACACCAATTCTCACTAAATTTCACCATAAACCCATGAAATGCCTCCAACTTCTTCCAGATCCACCCACTAAATCATCTAAACTTCTCACCAATTTTCCAAACCCACCAAAGATTTTCAAATCTCTCAAAAACCTTTAAAACCCCTAAAACCTCATCAAAACTTTTCAAACCTTTTAAAAAACCCCTCAAAAACCCCCTAAAAACCCCCAAAAACCCCTCAAAAACCCCCTAAAAACCCCCAAAAACTTCTCAAAAACCTCCCAAAACTCTTCAAACCCTCCAAAACCCCCTAAACCCTTTAAAACCCTCAAGAAACCCAAATACCCAACCACTGACTGATAGTTGGAGGCGTAGTTGTTGACGAGGCGGTAGTGTTTGTGGCTCCAAAGGTAGGCAGACTGCAGAGGGCTTGGTGCTATGCCGTCCACTCCTGTGCTGTCCGTGTTCCAGATCAGAGGAACCTGGCATGGAGCATGCGTTCTTTGTATTTTATTGCATTGTATTCGTGCTTTACTCACACAAACGAGTGAGTATTTCGTTGTTTAAGGGTCTGACCAGGGAGCAGGTGAAGAGGGTGGTGGTGGTAGTGAAGAGCAGGGCGAATCGAATGTGGATGATCATCTTCTTCAAAAAGGCACATCCCATCGTCATCTTCTGTCTGTTTGGATGGATGTGTAGATGTGTGTGTGGGTGGATATGTGGATGTGTGGGTGGATGGATGTGTGGGTGGATGGATGTGTGGGTGGATGGATGTGTGGGTGGATGGATGTGTGGATGGATGTATGTGTGGTTGAATGGATGTGTGGATGTGTGGTTGGATAGATGTGTAGGTGGATGTGTGGTTGGATGGATGTGAGGGAAGATGGATGTGTGGTTGGAGTAAATGATTGGCAATGAAAACGATGGAGTGAAGACGGTGAAGCAAACAATAAAAAAACGAAAAAAAAGAAGAAAAAGATTGAAACGAGTGAAAAAAATGAAGCAGGAAAGAACGACAGAATCACGCACCTTTGGAAGGCCAGAATGATTTCGGAGACGAGGAAGCAAGCTGCGACGATGCCTGTGAGGACTGTGATGAGTCTGCACCCGTTTTTCATCACCTTCAGCACCGCCACTGGAGGGAGGAGGGGAGGAAGGGGATTAGTAGATAGATGGTGTAGGGGTGTGTGGATAAGAAGAGGGGAAAATCAGTTGATGGGTGAGGGTATATTGTATTGTATGGATGGTGAGGTGTGAATGTGGGGGAAGGAGGGTGGATGGTGGGGTGTGGATGGTGAGTTGTGGAGGGTGGGATGTGGATGGTGGGGTGTGGATGGGGGGGGAGGGATGATGGGGTGTGGATAGTGGGATGTAGATGGTGAAGTGTGAATGGGGGAGTGTGGTTGGGGTGGTGGAATTTTGTGGGTGGACTGGTGGTGGTGTACAGAATGATGGTGGTGTTTGAGTGGGTTGTGGTGAGTAGAATGCATTATGGTATTGTTTGAATAGAGTGAGTTAACCTCCAACTATTAAAAACAATCCCATCCACTAAAACATCTTTTCATCAATCGACAACCACACCCAATAACAAACCCAACCCCTCCGACCAACCACCACCCAGCCACCACCCAACCACCCCCCAACTACCACCCAACCACCACCCAGCCACCACCCAACCACCACCCAACCACCCAATCACCACCCAACCACCCAACCACCACTCAACCGCCCCCAAACTCCACAATCACCACCAAACCTCTTACCCAACCACCCAACCCCCCAACCACCACCCAACCCGCCCACCCAACTACCCAACCCCCCCTATTCAACCACCCAACCCCCAACCCCCACCCAACCCACAAAGTGCTTGAATAGCAAACACAGCAGCATTCTCGGTGAGAACAGAAAGATGAGGAACCTCATAAACCAGAGCTATCACGTATGCAACCACTGCCACTCCAGCCACCTTATAAGCCACCGATGTGCCTGTGATACAATACAATACAATAAAATACAATAAAATATAATAAAATACAGTACTATGTAATACAATACAATAACCTACAATACAATGCAAAACAATACAAAACAATACAAAACAATACAATACAATACAATACGATTCAACACAATACAAAACAAAACAATACAAAAAATAAAATAAAATAAGTTTGGAAAATGATTCCAAGATCTTTTTGCTCATAAACCTTCTTTGTATGGAAAAGATTAATGTTGTATCGGAAATCAAGTAGATTACTTTAACGCCACTATACTTGTATTGTATTGTATTGTATGGTTGTGTAATAAAATACAAAAATCAAAATGCAATACATTACAATATAATAAAAATAATACGAAACAGTAAAATACAAAACAGTAATTACAAAACAATACAATGCAGTAAAATAAAATACAATATAATACAATATAATACATAAAATAAATTATAATAAAATAAAATACAATATAATACAATAAAATACAATACAATAAAATTACGAAAATGTTTATAGTGGCATTAGTTTCGAGGCAACTCGAGAATCATAATTATATCATAATAAATATGATTATATATTGAGAAAATAATTAAAAAAATTTAAATTTAAATTGAAAAAAGATTAAAAATAACCTGGAAGAGCTGTTGGAGAGCTCCTGGGAGACAGGATTGAACCGTTGGTTGTGGGGTTGGAGGTTGTGACTGAACTCCCTGTAGAGGAGGGGTGGGGTGGGAATCGATGGGGTGGGAGGAAGGGGTGGAGTGAAGGAGGGGATGGGGTGGAGGTTGAGATGAGGGGGGGAGGAAGGGGTGGAGTGGAGGAGGGGATGGGGTGGAGGTTGAGATGGGGTGGGAGGAAGGGGTGGAGTGGAGGAGGGGATGGGGTGGAGGTTGAGATGGGGGGGGGGGAGGAAGGGGTGGAGTGGAGGAGGGGATGGGGTCGAGGTTGAGATGGGGGGGGGGAGGTTTGGGATAGAGTTGGAGCTAGCGATTGAAAAAGTGGGTTAATGACTTGAGTTAAGAAATGAAGGTTGAATGGATTTCTGTTTTTATTTCTTTTTCCTTTTGTTTTCTATTTTTTTCCCTTTTTTTTCATTTTTTGCTTTTCACTTCCAGCCCTCTCTTCAAACCCTCATCCTAATTCACCCTCTTTCTTCGAATATTCAAACCCCCAAAATTTCATCTAACTCTCCAAAAGTTCATCCATCCTTCCACGTTTTTCTCTCACTGCCCAACTACTCCCAAACCCCCAAAAACCCTTCTCAACTTTGAAACTCTTTCGACTTCGGAAACTTTTTCAATCTTTCAAAACGCTATGCTTTCAAACCCCAAAACCTCACAAAGAACTTAAACCCCTAGAACGTAAAACCCCCAAAACTCACAAACCCCCCCAAACCTCACGAACCCCCCCAAACCTCACAAACCCCCCCAAACCTCACAAACCCCCCCAAACCTCACAAACCCTCCCAAACCTCACAAACCCCCCCAAACCTCACGAACCCCCCAAACCTCACAAACCCCCCCAAACCTCACAAACCCCCCAAACCTCACAAACCCCCCAAACCTCACAAACCCCCCAAACCTCACGAACCCCCCAAACCTCACAAACCCCCCTAAACCTCACGAACCCCCCCAAATCTCACAAACCCCCCCAAACCTCACAAACCCCCCCAAACCTCACGAACTCCCCAAAAGTATAAACCTCCAAAATACCCACTGCGTCTTCCGGTGATGAGTTGTTTGGTGGAGTAGAACCAGTCATCATCAACGAGAGTGACAGAGAGGGCGATGGTGAGGAGGGGACAAAACCCCTGGTTTCCTAGGAGACCCGTTGTTACACTGGTAACAACCTGGAGGAGTGGGTGGTTGGATGAGTGGGTGGGTGAGTGGGTGGGTAGGTGAGTGAGTTGGTGAGTGAGTGGGTGGGTGAGTGAGTGAGTGATTGGGTGGGTTGTGTGAGTGGGTGGGTTGTTTGAGTGGTTGGTTGGTTGGGTGGTTGGGTGGCTAGTTGGTTGAGTGGTTGGTTGGTTAGAGGAGATCAAGTGGTGAATTGGGTGATGACGAATGGGTTGATGAATAAGTGGTTGAATGAGTGTATGGTTAGATGGGTAGTTGGGTGTGTCAACGGTTGAGAGGTAGAGGAGCGAGTGGGTGGGTGGATATGTGGGTAGAAGGTCAATGAGTGAAAAACAGATGACTGGAAAGGTTGGGGGTGAATGAGTAATGGGTCAGGATGGGTGAGTGGGGTAAGTAATAAAAAAATACAATTTCTAATGCACAATCGACGTTGATTATACAATACAATACAATACAATACAATACATTACAATACAATACAATAAAATACAATACAATACAATAAAATACAATAAAATACAATAAAATACAATAATATACAATAAAATACAATACAATACAACACAATACAATACAGCAAACTTCAATGAAATACAAAACAATAAACTAAAATACTAATAATTTTATAGCGGCATTAACCCCAATCTTTTGAAACCACTTTTTTGTTGATGTAATTAAAATACAAAACATTTGTATTAAAAAAAAGAATAAGCAAAAATAAACAAGATAATATTAATTTCCAATTATTATAATTAAAAAAATAAATTTTAACTCAATTTTTTCTCAATTTAATTAAATTCAAAAAATTAGATTTGTTGGAAATGTGGGATCCCAGACTCCGACACCAACCAGCCAATAGAATGCCGCCAAACGAGTTTGTTTCCATGGTGACAAGACGCAAAAGGCGACAGGAAAGTGGCTGATGAGATGGAGGGCTGTTACCATGGCAATGATCCAAGAGGGCAAGCAACCAACGAACCAGGAGAAGGGGGTTGGGAGAACCTGAAAGGGTTGGGGGAGGGGGTGGGGGGGGGGGTGAAAAGGACTGGAGAGGGGGTGGGAGAAAAGGAAGGGGTGGAAAAAAGGGAGAAAGAGAGAAAGCTAGAGGAGGTTTGAGTTTGGGAAATATTTGTACTTGGAAAAAGGTTTAAGTTTAGAAAAAGGTTGTGTTTGGAAGAGGTTTGAGTTTGGAAGAGATTTGGAGGTATGGGGGGAGGTTTGAAACGTTTAGAAGAAAGGTTGAAAAGGTGGTTTGAAAAAGTGGTTTGAGTTTTGAAGGAAAGTTTAGAGGGAGGAGGGGTCCAAGCCTGGAGATTAGGAGGCTTAGAGTTTGCAAAGAAAAATTGGAGTGGGCTTGGAAAAATGGGAAGTGAAAAAAAGGAAAAAACAGATTGGATAAGGGGGGGGTCAAGAAAAATAATAAATAAATTAGAAAAAAGTGGTTTGAAAAAAAAAGAGAGGGATTAGAAAAAGAGGTGAGAGGGGTTGTTGAAGGTGAGAGGGAGGTTGGGGGCATTGGAACATTGATTTATTTCACCTGGTTCTCATTGGCCGTCAGTAAATCTGAAAAAAATTTGAAATAAAAACGAGGAAAACAAAAATAAAAGTAATTTTTAGTTTTTTGATATTTTTGTTCGATTGAGAGCATAAATGAAGTAGTAAAAGTAACAAAAACAGACTCAAAACTCATTATAAAAATAAAAAAAAAAATTTTTTTTTAAATTAACATATTCAATAAATAATCGAATGAAAAATACAGTTTTGAAAAAAACAATAAAAAAATTAGAAAACCAACTTTGAAAAGGTTCGGATTCCTTGGAAAACCAAAATCCCCACCTGCCCCCATCTTCTCCTCCCTCCCCCACTCCCCCCTCAAAAAGGTTGTTAAGTCCAGTGGCTCCGTCGGCAATAATGACTCTGGTGAGCGTCCATTTGACGTACCACAGAGGCAGACGATAGTTTTGAGTCATTTTTAAAAATTTGAATTTCAAAGGCGATTTTGATTGGTTGTCTTGAGACACGATGACCGCTGATTTGATGTCGTTCAAACCGAACAGACCCAGCGGAGCCAATAGCATGGCTACAAAGCCAACCTCTAATAATAGACTGTCCCACTTTGAGGCTAAAAATATCTGACCGACCTGGAAGGAATGAAGAAAGAGGAGTTTGTTGATCAGGTCTGGGAAGAAGAAAAAAACGGTTATAATTATATAGAAGTTGCTCAATGAGGATGGGTAAACATGCACGCACACAAACACACACATACACACACACACACACACACACACACACACACACACACACACACACACACACACACACACACACACACACACACACACACACACACACACACACACACACACACACACACACACACACACACACACACACACACACACACACACACACACACACACACACACACACACAAACACACACACACACACACACACACACACACACACACACACACACACACACACACACACACATACACACACACACACACACACACACACACACACACACACACACACACACACATACACACACACACACACACACAAACCTGCACGAGAGACAGGTAGAAGAACCACTGTAGGAAGATGACGAGAGCATTGCGGTGGTCACGTGATATGAAGGAAGCGAAGGAAGCCACCATGCCTCCTATGCACAGAAAGTCAAGCCCTGCATGCATGCATGAATGAATGCATGGATAGAAGGAGGAATGCATGGATGCATGGAGGAACGCATGGATAGAAAGAGGAATGCATGGATAAAAGGAGGAATGCATGGATAGAAGGAGGAATGCATGGATGAATGAATGAAAATAATAATACTATTGAATACAATTTATATAACATCAGAGCTACCATCTGAGGTAAAAATAATAGAAAGGATTGATGGATAAATAGATGGATGAATAGATGGATGAAATGATGGATGAATAGATGGATGAATAGATGGATGAATAGATGGATGAATAGATGGATGAATTGATGGATGAATTGATGGATGAATAGATGAATAGCTGGATAGATGGATGAATTGATGGATGAATAGATGGATGAATTGATGGATGAATGGATGGATGAATTGATGGATGAATAGATGGATGAATTGATGGATGAATAGATGGATGAATAGATGGATGAATAGATGGATGAAATGATGGATGAATAGATGGATGAATTGATGGATGAATAGATGGATGAATAGATGGATGAAATGATGGATGAATAGATGGATGAATAGATGGATGAATAGATGGATGAATTGATGGATGAATTGATGGATGAATTGATGGATGAATAGATGGATGAATAGATGGTGAATTGATGGATGAATAGATGGATGAATTGATGGATGAATAGATGGATGAATAGATGGATGAAATGATGGATGAATAGATGGATGAATAGATGGATGAATAGATGGATGAAATGATGGATGAATAGATGGATGAATTGATGGATGAGTAGATGGATGAATAGATGGATGAATTGATGGATGAATAGATGGATGAATAGATAGATGAATAGATGGATGAATTGATGGATGAGTAGACGGATAAATAGATGGATGAAAAGATGGATGAATAGATGGATGGATGAAGAAATGGATAGATGGATGGATGGATAGATGGATGAATGGATGGATGGGTGGATGGTTAGCTGGATGGATGAATGGATGGCTGACCAAGGTCAAGGTCGAGTCCCAACTTAGGCAGGAGTCTGAGAATAGTGGGTCTGTTCAACACAAAGTCTTCCATTGACTCTGCTTCTAAAGGGGGGGGGGGTGGAAAAGGGAGAAGAGGGGAAGGGGGAGTGGGATGGGTAACTTCTGAAAAAAATCCAAAGGAATGGGAAGGAAGGGGAAGAGGGAGAAGAGGAGAAAGGAGGGGGATAGGGAAGGTGAAAGGGGGAGGGGGGGGGGGAGGGGGAGGGAAAAGGAAGGGGATAAGGGAGAGGGAAAGAAAACAGTTTGGAATGGAAATAGGGAGTTGATTTGGTGGTTGAAAAACGGGAAGAAGAACTATGAAGGAAGTGGATACTTGAAAAGTGAATTGCGATTAGTTTTGATGAGGTCGTACTGGCATGAAGTGATTTGGACGAAATTACTTGGGATGAGGGTAGGAAGTAGTAAGATAGCTTTCATCAGCTTTAATGGATTAGAAAATGAGATTAATGGATTATAATAACTGGATTAGGCTCTGAGGATTAGATTAACAAAATAAGAAAAGTGGAAGTAGATTATAATGCTTTGAAAACGGATTTAACAAATTGACAACCTCTCTGGAGGACGAGATATGCTGGTAATATTCCTTTCCTTCCTACTAGGCCTGTGTGTGTGTGTGTGTGTGTGTGTGTGTGTGTGTGTGTGTGTGTGTGTGTGTGTGTGTGTGTGTGTGTGTGTGTGTGTGTGTGTGTGTGTGTGTGTGAGTTTGGTGAAAAAAACAGCATCAGCAGTATCAGCTGACAACGAAAATGGGAAACAAAAAAACAAATGGAAAAACAAGGCCACAAACCGAACCATACAAACACGCAAACGAACGAACTAACCAGGGGTCTGTGAAAACAAACGAAAAATAACTATAAAAAACGATTAAACAAACAACGAAAAAAAAATAAAAAAAAGATCAAACAACAAAATAAAAAAAACAAAAAAATGAACAAACAAACAAACAAAGAAGCGAACTAAAGAGTAAAAAATTAACCAAGATACAAAGAAAAAAACAGATACAAAAAAAGGAACCAAGATACAAAGAAAAAAACAGATACAAAAAAGGAACAAAGAGACAAACAAAAAAATGAAGATACAAACAAACGAACAAAGAAGCAAAAAAAAGAAACAAAGAAGCAAGCAAACGAACCAGGAGACTGCACAAAGAAGGACACAAAGGCGAAGAGGAAGACAATTGAAAGGAGCCACAAGAACCAGTCCCTGGTGGTCGTTGTGGAAGGCATCTTGCTGTTGTTTTGTTTTTTGTTGTTTGTTTTGTTTTTTAGTTTTTTTGTTGTTGTTTGTTTTTTCTGTTTTGTTTTTTTGTTTCTAAATTGTTTCGTTCAGGATTTTAGTTTTTTTTCTGATTGAACGTTGTTTTGTTTCAGATCAAGTTTTTAATAGTCGTTTTAGTGAGATCTTTTTCCAGTGTTCTTTTTGATGAATGTTTTTTATATTTTGTTATTCTTTTTGTTTTATGGTTTTTTGTTTTTCTGTTCTTTGTATGACCTTTGTTTTTCCACGTTAGTTTCTTATAGATGTTGTTGTTGTTGTTGAGATTATTGGTGTTGTTGTTGGAATTATTGATGTTGTTGTTGTTGCTGTTGATGTTGTTGTTGTTTTTGTTGTTGTTGTTGTTGATGATGCTCTTGCTCGCCACTTTTACTGAAAAAAATGTTGTTGTTGTTGTTGTTGTTTGAATGTTGGTTCTTTGTTCATGAATGAATAATATTTTATAACGTCATTTAGCTTATTGAACTAGAAAAAACCGCAAACAAAAAATCCCAAAATTAATTTTTTTGTTTTTATTCACAAACGAAGAAAACTGGAGCAACCATACAATAAAAATATTAAAAAAAAACTCAAAATTTCTTTGAAAAACTCAAAAATATCTGCAAAAAATGCAAATTAATGCCTACAAAATCAAGATTAGCATCCCAAAGATATCCATAAAACCATCCTTGAACTATCCATACAACCATCCTCAAACTATTCATACAACCATCTTAAAGTTATCCATACACCGTCTCGAAGTTATCCACTAAACATCCCAAAAGTATCCAATAACCATCCATCTAGCATCCAAAACGTTGCGATGTTTTTAAACACACAGCTCAAGCAGATGCAAAGCCGATTTAATCCCAAAAAAAGCACAAAAAAAAACATAAAAACAAACAACTTTTCAATGCAAACAAACAGAAACTTTTTAATTAAGCCAATTAGTTTGAAAAGCTAATTAAATTGGCTTTAATTAAAAACGAACGAACCACAGAGGCCTACTGCAGATTACCTCGAAATTCTGCTGTTGCTGGTTGCTGCCGCTTCATAACTTTGGATCGCAATGTTTAGCGAGCGGGGTGGGATGTTTGATGGGTTTTTAAATGGGATGTTTGAGGGTTAATGGGATAATAGATGGGTTTTGAATGGGATATTTGAGAGTTAATGGGATGTTTGAAAGGTTTTTAAATGAAATATTTAGGATTTTTTAATGGGATATTAAAAAACTAATGGGATGTATGAGGGTTAATGGGATAATTAAGGGTTTTTAAATGGGATAACTGAGGGTTAATGGGATAATTAATGGGTTAAAGGGGATAATTGAGAGGTTAAGTGGGATATTTAAAGGATTCTAATGGGTTTTTATCATTTTTTATTGAACTTGTGGTGTATTTTTGTTTTTGATAAAATTGTTTTAAGGTTCTGATAAGATTTTTAATAATTTTGATAAACTAAAGAATTATACGACTTTTTTTGTTTTTTTATACAATTTTTCATCGTTTTGATGGAATTTTTTGGTCCTTATTGGGATCTTTGTGGTTTTTTAATGATTAAAAAAAAAAAATTAAATTAAAAAAAATTTTTTGGAAAAAAATTATTTTTCAGAAAAAAAATCACGAATTTTGCTTATAGTTTTTTAAAAAAAAAAATGTTTTTTTTTGAAATTTTTTTTTGAAATTTCTTTTGAACTCTGTTTTGAGTTTTCAAAGATTGAAAGGTTTTTTCAAACAAAAAATAAAATTTAATAAAATTTTTTTCAAATAAAACAAAAAAATTTGAAACTGAAAGTTTGCGACAAAAATCATTAAAAAACAACTTTTGTTTTTGTTTTTCTCCTCGTAAAAGTTGAGATGATCAAAACTACCTTAATTTTTAATAATAAACTCATTAAATAGAATAATTTAATTTTTTTAAATAAAATTTTTTCGTTTTTAATTTTTATTAAATTAATTAAATTAAAAAAAAAACTTTTTAAAAATTAATCACTTTTTTTCCTTTCCAACGTACCAAAATGTTCCAAATGTAAAAATAATTTTTGTTATTTTGTTTTCAAAACATTCGCTAGAGGAAAATGTTTATTAACGATCCAAACGAAAAGTGAAACAGGTTGCGAAGATAAAAAAATGTAACTAAAAAAACAAAAAAATAGTGAAAAAAGCAAAAATAAAAAATAAAAAAAAGACAAAGTAAAAAAAAAAAAGATGGAAAAAAAGAAAAAAAAACTAAGAGTGATGATGACGATGTTGTCAAAAAAGTGATTAATTTTGCAAGTGACGCCTGGGGCGAAGGTTATGACGTGATGTCATCTGTCGGTGCATCTACTCACCACAACAAAAATAAAAACTTGAAAAAAGTTTTTTTTGCTCACTTTTTTTAATCATTTTTTTCGTTTATTTATTTATTATTTCTTTTTTTTTATAGATATATTTTTTCGAATATCTGTTTTCATTATTTTCATTATTTGTTAGTATTCATTATTGTTTATTATTATTTATTATAATTTTTTTATTATTTTTATTCTTCCAATATTTTCTTTCTTATCTGTTTCCCATTCTACCCCCCTCCCCTCAGCTTAATTCTTTTTCGAAAATGCAAAAAAAAAAACAAAAAAACTCGAATGGACTTAACCGGAAGCGAAGATCCTTGCACGGAAGTTCACGACTACGCCATTTTATCGCTAGTTTTGAAAGATTTGTGTTCTTTGGTGCATAGACATGAAACTATTTTATTATCGATCTTCGATATTGTGGTCTTCTTTTTGGTTCTATTGATTTATTTTGTTCGGTTTTGTTCATTTTTTTGCAAAATAATTAAAAAAAAAA
>OX387258.1:1863589-1891089 GCA_947562095.1 Branchellion lobata | reverse complement strand
GACTAGATGTCTGATTGGTTGGGTGATTGATAATTGTTAATTAAGTATTGAAATTATTATGAAAAAATGCTCAATTACTCATTAATTATCCAACCGTTCATCAATTGGTTGAACTATTTAATCAACCAACTAACCAGATAAAACCAATCAACCAGAGGAAACCAACCAACCAGAGGAAACCAACCAACCAGCTAGAAAAAACCAATCAAACAATCAACCAGAAAGAACCAACTAAACAACCACTCAAAAAAACAACCATCAATTTAGAAAAACTAACCAATCAAACTAATTTAAACCAACCAACTAAAAAATCAACCAACCAACCAATCAGAGTAAGTGAACCAACCAAACAGAAAAAATTAACCAACGAACCAATCAACTATTCAACCAACCAACCAACCAACCAATCAACCAACCAACTATTCAACCAACCAACCAAAAAACCAAAAAACCAACCAACCAACCCATTAGTCAATTTAACCAATCATTTGCAGGTCAGCAGGGCTAACGAGTCAGCTGAATAGCTCACTCATTGGAGTATTACTGTGTATTATAGGTATGTAAATACAATACAATACAAACACGAATATTATTATAGCATCATTAACCCCGTAGAGTTTCGAGGCCACAAATTAAATAACATTATTTTACATCATTTTTTATCTATTGAAACCTTTTTTCTAATTTGAATATTGCTTGAAAAATAGTTATTTAATTTAGAATTAATTAATTAATTAATTAATTAATTAATTAATTAATTACTTAATTAATTACTTAATTACTTAATTAATTAAATTTTTATTTTTATTTTATTTTTATTTTTATTTTTATTTTTATAGCATTCAATACTGCACGTGAGTGCCTCACTCGCTTAGCTCGAATTGAAGTTATTTTTATTATTATATTTTAAAAAAAAAACAAAAAAAGCAAAATTAAAAGAAAAATAATTGTCAAAAATTTTTTTTCGAAAAATAAAAGTTTGGATTCATATTTCATCTTTATTTATTTTTTATTCTATATATATTTTTTTTATGAAAAAAAAAACTCCGATTTACGATGAAAATGCCGTACTTGCGATGTACTTTACGGTGCTGGAAATGCACATTATCTAGCCGAACAACCTGGTGCTCTTCGTTTCTCTCTTTTTTCTCTTCTGTTTTTTTTGTTTTTTGTTGTTTTTTTTTTTTCTGTTTTTTGTTGTTTTTTTTTTGGTGTTTTTTCTGTGTTTTTTTGTGTTTTTTGAGTTTTTTCGTTGTTCTTTGTGTTTTTTTGTTGGTTTTTATTGTTTTTTTGAAATGTATTTTTATTACCTTTGTGTTTTTTTATTGTTTTTTTTGTGGAATTTTCGTTTTGTTTGTGTTAAATATCATTGATTGTGTTGGTTTTTGTTTGTTGAAATTCGGTTTTTTGTTGTGATTTTAATTTTTTATTTGTTTATGTTGGTGTTTTTTGTTTTTTTTGGTGTTTTTGTTTGTTTTTGTGTTTTTATTTGTTTGTTTATGTTTTTGATGTTTAGGTTTATGTTTTTATTTTGTGTTGTGATTTTTGATGGTCTCACCTTGTTTTTGTTTTTATTTTGTTTTGTGTGTGTACGTTTTTGTTTTTTTGTCATTTTTATGTTTTGTTTAAAAACTATTTTCATTTTTTTCAAAAAATTATTTTAATTTTTGTGGGTTTTTTTACTATTTTGTGCAACTATTTTTTTTAGCTTGTTTACTTACGTGTGAGTTTTTATTTTTTTACGACTTGCAGGATTTTTATACATTTTGCTGTTGATAACAGATTTATGTAAATTATTCATTTTTTTTTTATTATTTTTCCAAAACTGTGAAAAATCTTAAAATTTTTTTTTCTTCAACATTTAATTTTTCAATATTTTGTTGGTCACTTATTAACTTTCAGATTATTTTATGATTTAATTTTTAAAAATAAATATTTATTTTTTATTCCTAATTAAAAATACACTATATAATTTTTATTCATAACTTTGTTTTTCTTATTCATAATTTTCTATCATTTTTAATTTTTCAAAAAAACTCAGAAAAAACTACCACCATTTTTTTCAAAACTTGTTCATGCTTATTCATTTTTTCAAATTTTTTCATCACTTCTAAAAAATATTCTATTTTTCATTTTTCTAGTTTTGAAACTTTTTTTTCCAAAAATCCAGTTTTTCAGCTTTCTTCTCAATTTTTTAATTCAATTTTTTTTCTTTTTTCGTTTTTTTATTTTATTTATATATGTATATTTATTCTTTTTTTTCTCATTAATCTTTCTATTTGTTGTTATTTTTTTATTATTTTTGTTATATTCTTCTCTTATTTCCTTCATCTTTTCAGTTTTTCATTTTTATTTTTTTATTCAGTTTTTTATTTTTATTTTTCATTATTTTTTTATTTTTCCTTCTTTTTTTGACGATTTATTGGCACCTTTCATCTTCATAACACCAGCAAAACCTTTTCAAGTCCTCCCAAACCTCCACGCCACTTTAACACCTTTGTCTTTCAAGAAAAAATATTTTTTCTGTTTTTTTAAAGTTTTTTTTCAAACTTTTGCAGTTTTTTTCTTTTTTAAAATATTAAAATGCCCATTAATCGTTGATTCTTCATTAATTATTCACTTCTAAAAAATAATTTTTATTCTGAATATCTTTTTTTTTTTAAATTTGTCGTGCGTTTAGTTTTCATCCATTTAATTAACCATCCATCCATGCATCCATTCATTCATCCATCCATCCATCCATCCATCCATTCATTCATCCATACATCTATCCATCCATCCATCCATTCATCCATCCATCCATCCATCCATCCATTCATTCATCCATCCATCCATCCATCCATCCATCCATTCATCCATCCATCCATCCATCCATCCATCGATCCATCCATCGATCCATCGATCCATCCATCCATCCATCCATCCATCCATTCATTCATCTATCCATCCATCCATCCATCCATCCATCCATCCATCCATCCATCCATCCATCCATCCATCCATCCATCCATCCATCCATCCATCCACCCATCCATCCATTCATCACGTCCATATTCAACACCCACAACTATTACCTTTCGACACTACGAAGATTATTGCCATTTTTATAAAATTCTTATTTGCATTGTATTTTATTTTAATGATTTGTATTCTATTGTATTTTAATAAATTTTTTTGTATTGTATTTTAATGAATTGTATTGTATTTTAATGAATTTCATTGTATTGTATTTTAATTAATTGTATTGTATTTTAATGAATTGTATTGTATTTTAATGAATTGCTTTGTATTGTATTTTAATGAATTGTATTGTATTTTAATGAATTGCTTTGTATTGTATTTTAATGAATTGTACTGTTTTGTTTTGTTTTTGATTGCTTTTTTCATGTTGTATTGTTTTTGTTGTATTGCATTGTATTGTATTTTACTACCTCTAATCAATCATTTTAAGTTTATTCACATTATTCCTTTTGTTATCAATTCTTCATGAGAATGAGAATTTCAAAACTTATCTCATCATTTTTAAATTTAATTATGAAAAAAAAAACAAAGAAAATGAAAATAAATAAATAATGAATTCTTAGTATTTTTATAATTTATAAAAATAAATAAATAATTAAAATTATTATAATTATTATTTATAATAATTATTATTATCATAATCACTATCGTGATCATTATTCTTTTCAACTCCTCACTCACCATGGCATCTGGAACCTTCCAGAAAAAATTCGCGAAATTCGACGTGAATTCTTCGCCTCCGTAACAATGATACACACATTTTAACACTTTTGTTTCTAAAAATAAACTCTTTGTTTTCATAAATAAACTTTTTCTTACTAAAAATAAACTTATTGTTTCTAAAAATAAACTTTGTTTCTAAAAATAAACTCTTTTTTTCCAAAAATAAACTCTTTGTTTCTAAAAATGAACGTTGTTTCTAAAAATGAACTTTGTTTCTAAAAATAAACTTATTATTTCTAAAATTGAAATTTTTTTGTTTTTACAAATCACGTTTTGTTTTGGAAATAATTGCTTTATTTAAAATTATCATAAAAACAATTTTTAAAATTTTTTTTTCTCCAAACTAGTTTTTTTTATCATCAAATTGTTTGTTTTTTTTTCTAAAAGTCAATTTTTTTGTTAGAAAAAAAAAAGAATTTGGTTTGAAGTACTGATTTCTCAGTTGAAAAGAACATTTTTTTGGATTTTACAGAAAAATTAAATTTTTGAAAATAATTTTTTTAAAACATGCGTTTAATTTTAAAATTTTATTTTTATTTTGGTAAACCACAAAACTTTGCCAAAAAAAAAAATAAAAAAAAAATAATTTTTTTTTTCGAAAACTTATTCTAGAACAACACACTTGTTCAAAAACTCCACAATGGAACCACAGTTGAAAGTTCAGAGGCAATTTCAATGATGTGCACTGACTACAAGGTTACAAGTTCGATTCTCGTTGACCGCCACTTGTTTTTGTGAAAAAAAATGCTTTTCAAACTAGAAAAACAAAAAGATTTTGAAAAAAAACACAGAAAAAACATTTTTGACAGAAATTGCGCTACAAAAATTCAATGTTGAATGTTTACTTTGAATATAATTGTTCCAGGCTTGAGTTGATTAGTGAGTAAGATGGATGGTGGGTGGATGCGTGGATGGGTGGAAGAATGGGTGGATGGGTGGATGGATGGGTGGATGGGTGGATGGATGAATGAGGGAGGGTATGGGTGGGTGGATGGATAGGTGGATGGGTGGAGGAGTGAAAGAGAACGAGTATAGGCGGGTGAATGGGTGGATGGATGGATGAATGAATGGTTGGATGGAAAGAAAGATAGATGGATAGGTAGATGAATGACGCCTGAATGGTTGAATAAATGGGTGGGTAGATAGATGGGTAAGTAGATTTATGGGTGCGTGAATGAATGGGTGGGTGAATGAATGGGTGGGTAGATGAATGGGTGGGTGGATGAATGGGTGGGTGGATGAATGGGTGGGTGGATGAATGGGTGGGTGGATGAATGGGTGGGTGGATGAATGGGTGGGTGGATGAATGGGTGGGTGAATGAATGGGTGGGTGGATGAATGGGTGGGTGGATGAATGGGTGGGTGGATGAATGGGTGGGTGGATGAATGGGTGGGTGGATGAATGGGTGGGTGGATGAATGGGTGGGTGGATGAATGGGTGGGTGGATGAATGGGTGGGTGGATGAATGGGTGGGTGGATGAATGGGTGGGTGGATGAATGGGTGGGTGAATGAATGGGTGGGTGGATGAATGGGTGGGTGGATGAATGGGTGGGTGGATGAATGGGTGGGTGGATGAATGGGTGGGTGAATGAATGGGTGGGTGGATGAATGGGTGGGTGGATGAATGGGTGGGTGGATGAATGGGTGGGTGGATGAATGGGTGGGTGGATGAATGGGTGGGTGGATGAATGGGTGGGTGGATGAATGGGTGGGTGAATGAATGGGTGGGTGAATGAATGGGTTGGTGAATGAATGGGTGGGTGAATGAATGGGTGGGTGGATGAATGGGTGGGTGGATGAATGGGTGGGTGAATGGATTGGTGAATGGATGGATGGATGAATGCGTGAAAGGCTGACTGAGTGAATGGGTGAGTGGATAAATTGTTGAATTATTGTGGTGAATGGGGGATGGGGAGTAGATGGAAGAGTGGGTAGTATGGGCGAATGGCGGGATAAATTTTTTTTCAAATGGAAAAAATATTTTTCATCCAAAAAAACATTTTTTATATAAAAACTTATTAATTTTTTAAGAAATAAAATTTATTTTTAACAAAACAAAATAGTTTTTTTTTGTGAAATAATATATATTATTTTCGAAATATATTGTATTTTTCGTATAATTAATCTGATTATTCATAATTTATTCCGAAAATAAATTATTTTTAAAAAAATTTCGGCGTGCTTTGAAGTGTATTCCTATTTCCAGTGAGCGATAATTCAATCAGAAAGCGCCATTTCAAAAACTTTCAAAAGAAAACTTTTTAATTTTTTAAAAGTAAACTTTTTCCGCTTCGAAATTCAATTACAACTTTTTTTGACTTCCAAAGAATGTTTTTGATTTTGATTTTATTTTTGATTTGTTAGTTTTTTTTTGTTTCATTTTATTATTTTTTCTTTTTATTTTTTTTCTTTTTTTTATAATAATGGTGTTTTTTATTATTATTTTTTGTTTTTAATGTTTTTTTGTTTATTATTATCTTTTTGTTATTAATATTTTTTTTGTTTATTATTATTTTTTTGTTTTTAATATTTTTTTTGTTTTTTATTATTTTTTTTTTATTAATATTTTTTTTGTTTTTTATTGTTTT
Organism: Branchellion lobata; assembly: GCA_947562095.1. Lineage (NCBI taxonomy): Eukaryota > Metazoa > Annelida > Clitellata > Hirudinida > Piscicolidae > Branchellion > Branchellion lobata. The sequence goes on along the minus strand of OX387258.1, from coordinate 1,884,755 downwards.
TATTTTTACTTTTTCAAACGTTTTCATTTTTACTTTGATTCTTCAATGTATTTTACGTTTTTTAACTTCATTTTATCCCTAATTTTATTCCGTTAATAAAAATAAAAATAATATTGATAGAAAAAATAGAAGAAAAAAATAATAATATAAGTAATAATAATAATAATAATAATAATAATAATGATAATAATAATAATAATAATAATAATAATAATAATAATAATAATAATAATAATAATAATAATAATAATAATAATAATAATAATAATAATAATAATAATAATAATAATAATAATAATAATAATAATAATAATAATAATAATAATAATATCAATAACAATAATAATATCAATAATAATAATAATAATAATAATAATAATAATAATAATAATAATAATAATAATAATAATAATAATAATAATAATAATAATAATAATAATAATAATAATAATAATAATAATAATAATAATAATAATAATAATAATGTAAATGAAAACAATAATAGTAATAGAAAATTAATTGAAATTTCTGTTCTCGTTATCAATATTAATACTATTAAAAAAAGTAAAAATAAAAAAAACATAAAAAATGAAAAAAATAAATTGAAAACTGAAACAAATAATGAAAAAAAATCAAATTTGGAAAAATGAAAAGATTGAAAAAAAAACTAAGACATAAAAAAATGAAGTAATGAAAAAGAAGTAAAATAGACTGGAAGTGACATAAAATTGAAAAAACAGACATTAAAAAAACGATAAAAAATTTTATTTTTATTTTAAGTTTTTTGATAATCTTTTTAATGGTGACAATGAAAGCAAAATACGAAAATTTAAATGAAAAAAAAGAAAAACAACGGAAAAATTACGGAAAAAAAAGAAAAAGGAATTTTGTGACGATTGACAAAACGACTTTCAGGAACGAACAATGATGTGGTGTTCAAGTTTTGATTCGTAAAGAAAATTAAAAATAAAAAAAATTAAAATGGAAAAAAAAACCGGTTTAAAACTCCGATATATCAAAAAATTTTTTCATTTATGAAAAAACGGGTTTTCAAAAGCGATTTTTTACATGAAAAGAAAATTGAGTGTTTTTCCTGAAAAACAAAATACAGTGATATTTTATAAAACAAAAAAAAAATTTTTCATAAAAGTATAAAATAAATTCGTGTGATGAAAATATTTCAAAATAAAAATAAATGTTAGGTAGTTTTTACAACAAATGACAACAAAATACTCGTAAAAAAACTCATCTATAAAAAACTTTTCCATCAATAAAAAAAACTTCCATAAAAAATAAATTAAAAAAAATAATAAATAAATAAAAAACTAAAAAAACTAAAAACAAAAAAAAAAAAAAAACAACAACAAAACCAAAAGAACAAAAGCAACAACAAAAAACTAAAAAAAAAAAAAGAACAAAGTTTTTTTTTAGCATTGAAAATCATTTCTTCAAATGGAGCAGACAAGCTTTAATGGTGGCATCTGAGAGATTACATGTCGCTTTTTCATGCTTTCTCCTTAACTATCGCCTCCTTTTTTCTACTTTTATTTTTTTTCCTTCGTTTTTTTTTCTTTCGTTTTTTTTCCTTCGTTTTTTTTCCTTCGTTTTTTTTTCATTCGTTTTTTTTCCTTCGTTTTTTTTCCTTCGTTTTTTTTCTTTCGTTTTTTTTCCTTCGTTTTTTTCCGATTTCTTTATTTTTCCGATTTCTTTATTTTTCGATTTGTTTTTCGATTTTTTTCTTCGATTTTTCCGATTTATTTTTCGATTTTTTCGATATTTTTCCGATTTCATTCCCTTAATCGTTTTTATGTTTTTTTTTCATTTATTTTATTAATTTGATTTTTCATTTTGGTATCTTAGTTGTTTTTTGTTTACAGTTGTTAAATAGTTTTGTTTTTCAAAACATTCTTTGTTTCAATTTTTTTTTCTAGATTTCATTTTTCTCCCATACTATTTTATGGTTTTTTTTTCTTTTCAGGTTTGTTTCATTGATTTGAGTTTTTTGTTTTTTCAATCAAATCTAATCACATTTTCTTTTTTTTTGAGTTTTGGAGGTTCATTATCAATTTAATTTATAAATATCAATAGAGGTTTTCAGTATCAATCAAACTTATTTTTGTTTTTTAATTTTGTTTTTATTTTTTGTTTCTTTCAATATTTTTTTTTATTTTTTGTTTTTCAATTTTTTGTTTTTCACTTTTTGTTTCTCATTTTTTGTTTTTATTTTATTAAATTTGATGAATGTACAATTTGTTACAGCGCACAGTTCGCAAAATAGGTTGCCTCAGAGGCGCTTAGGACCAATTAAGGATCCGATAGGAGGAGTCTGGTAACTTCCCTGATGAATATTTCAGATTCTTCCAAGATTTCTGATTATTTTTCGTTTTTGAGACTTTTAGCTTGAGTTATTTCAAATTTTTCAAATTTTTTATTTCATTTTTTATGTATTCTATGCTTTTTTTTTAGTTTTTCACCCAATTAAAAATGTCAAAAACCTTTTTTCTTCATTATCAGCAGTTACTGATTCAATTTTTTTTTGAGATTTTTAAAAAATTTTTTAGTATTTTGAAGTTATTTTTCCAAAAATATTTTAAAGAAAAACATTGAAAAATTATCTCATTAGTTTTTATTAATTTTTTTTCGATTAACCTTCTTATTAACAGTTTTTTCTTTCATTTTTTTTACTCTATATTCCATTTTTCATATTTATTTATTTTTTTATTTGATTTATTCTACTTAATTATTTATTTTTTTTATTCATTGTTCATTTTTTTATCCTTCAGTTTTTCTATTTTCATTATTTTTTTGTTTTTTTTAATTTTTTTGCTATCAGATTGTTAATTAATCTCCACAAAATAGCGTGTTTTTGTTCCATTACGTTTCATATTGTTTCTCTTTCATTCATTCACCCACTGTTCCATCCTTCTTTTTATACTAACATCTTTTTTCCATCCGTCTTTCAACACATCCATTCATCCATCCATCCATCCATCCATCTCTCCATCCATCCATCTATCCATCCATCCATCCATCTATCCATCCATCCATCTATCCATCCATCCATCCATCTATCCATCCATCCATCCATCTATCCATCCAACCATCCATTCATCCATCCATCCATCTATCTATCCATCCCTCCATCCCTCCATCCATTCATCTATCCATCCATCCACCTATCTATCCATCCATCTATCCATCCATTCATCCATACATTAATCTACCCACCTATCTACCTAATAATCTATCCATCCATCTATCCATCCATCCATCCATCCATCCATCCATCCATCTATCCATCCATCTATCCATCTATCCATCCATCTATCCATCCATCCATCTATCCACCATTATCCCATCTTTTCCTTCATCACTCTCTTCTTTCTCTTAATGAAGCCTACTTACTTTTTTTCTACTCATCCAATCATCCACCCATCCATTTATCCACCCATCTATTCATCCACCCATTCATTCATCCATTCATTTATCCAGTCATCTGCATTCAGTTATCTGAATTCATTCATCCACTCACTGATTCATTCATTGATTCTTCCATCCATTCATTTCGTTTTTTATTTAATTATTTTTTCCTTCATTCATTTATCAATCAATAATTCATTCATTCACTCATCCATTTATCCATTCATTTTTTCATTTATCCATTCATTCACTCATCCATCCATTCATCCATCCATTCATCCATCCATTTATTTTTTCATTCATTAATTCACTCATCTATTTATCCATCTATTTATTCATTAATCCATTCATTCACTATCCTATTCATCCATTCATCCACCCATTCATTCAATAATTTTTTTATTAATCCTTCTCTTCATTCATCCTTCCTTCCACCTATCACCTGCCACTTCTTAATTATTTTTTCCATTCCACTTCAACCCCTCCAAAATCTAATTGAATTTCTTATTCATCCATTCATCCCAACTCTTATCCTTCAATTCATCCATTCATCCCAACTCTTATCCTTCAATTCATCCATTCATCCCAACTCTTATCCTTCGATTAATCCATTCATCCCAACTCTTATCCTTCGATTATTCCATTCATCTCAACTCTTATCTTTCAGTTCATCCATTCATCCCAACTCTATACATTCATTCATTCGTCTTTTCCTTTCTAATCCTTCAATCCTCTAGTTATTAATCTATTCAAGAATCCGTTCATCTTCTATTCATCAATCCATTCATCCTAAATCCACCAATTCATTCATTTCTACTCATTCTTCAAGCATCTCAACATTCATTGATGCATTTTTCGATGCATTTTTCGATGCATTTTTCGATGCATTTTTCGATGCATTCTTCGATGCATTCTTCGATGCATTCTTCGATGCATTCTTCAATGCATTCTTCAATTTTTTATAATCTTTGATGCAATGCATCTTTAATTCATTCAAGTTCAATATCATTACTTAGAAATTTTTTCTCAAACAATTCCTTCCTTACTTTTTCATCCTTCAATCTCCAAAGCTCTCTAGTGAAATATGATCCTTCCACCTTAGGAATTCCATTCTTTGCTTCTTTCTTCCTTCATTTCCAGCCTTTGGAGCAACCTTATTTGCAAACTGTGCGCTATAACAAATTTTACATTGATTAATTAATTAATTCAAATATTTAGTTATTCATTCATTCATTCATTTATGCATTCATTCATTCATTCATTCATTCATTCAATCATTCATTCATTTATTCATTCATTCATTCATTCATTCATTCATTCATTCATGCATTCATTTGTTTACTCATTTATTCATTCATTCATTCATTCATTCATTCATTCATTCATGCATTCATTTGTTTACTCATTTATTCATTCATTCATTCATTCATTCATTCATTCTTTCATTTATTCATTCATTCATTCCTTCACACATTCAATCATTCATTACACCAAAATATTTTTCACGGTTTCTTTTGCATACTTTAACGCACGCGCACACGTGCATAAATATTTCACACATCCGTAAACATAATTACAAAGTGGCGTGTTGTATAAAAATTTGTACTCACGCACACTTACACACGTTCACACACACACACACACACACACACACACACACACACACACACACACACACACACACACACACACACACACACACACACACACACACACACACACACACACACACACACACACACACACACACACACACACACACACACACACACACACACACACACACACACACACACACACACACACACACACACACACACACACACACACACACACGCACACACACGCACACACACACACACACACACACACACACACACACACACACACACGCACACACACACAAATTGCATGAGTGCAGGAATAGAGTTTATGTAATTGAGTTTAGTGGAGCGATGGTAGTTTTATGTTGGGGGGTTGTGTCTTTTTACAGTTTTTCAAATAATTTCGTTTCATTTTTTAACTTTGTTTTTCGAACCTTTTTTTCTTCATGTTTTCAATCTGTTTTTTTTTATATTTTTGTTGTTTTTTTCCGACTTGCGTTTCCTCACATTCTTATTTTTCCAAATGATTTTTTCAGAAGTTTCTCTATTTTTATTTAGTTTTTTTCTTCTTACATATTCCTTTTGTGCTTGTGAATAGTTTTCTACTGCAAAAAATGAGTTTTTACACCCAATTTAACTCGTTTAATTTCATTTTTCACAGTTTTCCGATACAATTTTCATTTTTCTCTTCACATTTGCTTCACTTCCTAAACAAGTTATTTTTTTATATTAATCATTTTTATTAATTTTTAGTTTTTAAAATTATTTTTTCTATAAATTTATTTTTCGTAGGCCAGATAATATTTTTTTAATATTTTGTATTAATTATAATAACTTCATTTTTATTAAAAAAATTATTTCTTTGGTTTGAGTTTTTTTTTGAATTTTTTTAATTATATTTTATATTATTTGATTTTTTCAACATTTTTGTTTCATCAATTTTTCCATTATTTTCATCATTATTATTATTTTTAGTTTTATTTTTCATTTTTATCAGAATTTTTCATTTTATTTTTTTATATTTTTTTTCCTTTTTTATTTTTTTTCTCCGTGTCCTTATATATTGTTTCAATTTTGTCTCTTTCTTTATGGACTTGCTTTCCCTTTTACTGCCACTTCACTTTTTTTTCTTTTTTGCTTCCATTTTATTTTTATTTTTTTATTTTTATTTTATTTTTTTTTACTATTAATCTTTTTTTAATTTTTTTCAGATTTTTCTCTGTTTTCCTATTCCTCACTTTGTTTTCGTATGATACTTTAATCGTTTTTTTTTTCATTTTCTGAAAAATAAAATTTTTTTTCCCATTTTCAAATATTTTTTCAATATTTCTTTTGAATAGTTTTTTTCATTAATTACTTTTTTTCTTTTTTTGTTTTTCAATTCCGATTAATTTTTTTTCCAGTTTTTCTCATTTTTAATTTTTTTCAAAAATAATTTTTAGTTTAATTTTTTTTGTCACTTTTAAAATCAAGCAACAAAGAACAATAGTTTTTTTTAGGTGAAATCAATCTTTCGTTTGTCTTTGTAGTCTAATTGTTCCTGTCGTCTTTTTCCTGTTGTTGTTGTTGTTGTTGTTGTTGTTTTTGTTGTTTTTTATATTTTTGTGGTTGTCTTTTTCCTGTTGTTGTTGAGGTTGTTTTTATTTTTTTTGTGGTTGTTTTCATTATTTTTGTTGTTGTTGTTTCTATTATTTTTAAGTTTTTTTTAATTATTTTTGTTGTTGTTGTTTTTATTATTTTTTAAGTTGTTGTTTTTTTATTGTTTTTGTTGTTGTTTTTCAATGTTTCGTGACGATCTTCTTATTTCCTTTTGAGTCCTTTTGTCTTCTAGTCAAAAGTTTTTTTTACTCTGAATGATCACTTTCTTTTGTTTTGCAATAAAATGTATTGTATTGTAGCAATACATATAGAATTGTTTTGCATTTAAAAGTCTTTTTTTGTGTCAGACTTGACTAGCTATTCTTTCATTCCGAATGTTTAGTTTTTCTCCAAAAAAGTGAGTTTTTGTACGTTTCATTGTAGCATATCTTGTATTGTAATGTATTTTAACCTCATGATTTGTATTGTATCACATCGCATTTTTATAAATTTTATTGTTTTTATATATTTTTTTATCGTGCTGTATTGTATCGTATCGTATCTTCATGATTTGTAATGTATATTTTTTTGTATCGTATAACATTTCCATACTTCCTATTTTGTTTTATCTTGTATTTTACTGCATTGTATTGTATTACCTTTTTTATGTTTTATCTTTATGAATTTTGTTATACTGTATGTTGTATTGTATCTTTTTGAATTGTATTTAACTTCCATATTTCATATTACAAAACAATACAATACAATACAATACAATACAATACAAACACGAATATTATTATAGTGGCATTAACTTCGTAGAGTTTTGAGGTCATATTATATACAATCTTCCTCTGTATTGTATACATTTCTGGCAAGTTGTATTAAGGTAAATACAGTTTTTAATTCATACAAATGCTTTGTTTTGTTTTGTATACATACAAAATATTTTGCATGTTGTGCGTTCAAATTGTATTTTTGTTGTAGTTGTTACTTCGTATTGTATTGTTCCTCACAACTTCCTTCTTTGTTTCAAACAACAAAGAACACCTTTGTCAGTTTCCACTTTTCTTTGTTTTCAATCCTTTTGTTATCCATTTCTTTTTTTTTATGACTTTCAATTTTTTATTAATCGTTTTGTTATTTTAACAGTTTCATTGGAATATGCGTTATATCTACTAAAAAAATTTATTTTTAGTAATTTTTCATATTTTCATGTTTTACCACATTCTTCATGTTTCAGAAGTTTTTGTAGTGTAATAAATGGGTTTTTCGAAAAAAAAAAAATGGTATTGTGAAAGAAAAATTGAAAAATGAGTTTGTGTTTTTTTTTCTCCACTGAAAAATCGTTCATGTTCCGTTCACAAAGTAGAAAATAAATCAAAAAAAAAATTAATGCTTTACTGGGAATTGAACCCATTACCTTTTGATCCAATCCATTTATCCTCGCACTACTACACAAACATTGCTTGAAAACTTACACCTGTTGGCAAGATTAATTTTGCAATAAAAATGAATTTTGAAAATAAAATTGATCTTGCGTTTAAGAATGATTTAAAAATTTTTTTTAATAGTTTAAAAAAATAATTGAAAAAATTTTTTTCTTTCAAAATTAATTAATTTTTTTGTTATTTTGCACACAAAAAATTCTTTGAAAATGCTTTTATGAAATCAAATGCTATAAAAAATTAAAAATGAAGAAAAAAAATTTAAAAAAATAATAATGAAAAATTAATTGATCATTTAAATTAATTTTTTTCAATTCAACAAAATATTTAATTTGTTGAGCAATAAAAATTTATCAATGAAAAACAAATATTTGCTAATTACAACATTTTTTTTCACATAAAAAAAAACTTACCTTAAACTTAATAAAAAAAAAGCTCTGCTTATAATCAAAATTTTTTAGACTAACAAAAAAATTGAAATAAAATAAAAACTACAAGTGTCTGCTTGTGCTCGCTATGCCATGAGAGATTTTTAAATATTTTTTTTGCAAAATTGGTTTCATTTTTTTCCAAAAGCTGTTTCATTTTTTCATCAAAATGTTTTTCTCATGGTTTTTCATTTCAAAATCTGTTTATGTTTTGGTGAGATCTATTTTGTTTTTTTTTTGCAAATCCTTTTTTTTTGGATAATTTTTTAATAAAAAAATCAATGTTTTTAGTTTTTTCCAAAACTTTTTTTCCGAGACAAGCTATTTTTCTTTTTTCCAAGTGTTTTTTTCCAAAATCCTCCAATGATTTATAGAGATGGAGATGAATCACCTCATATCAAAACTCAATCAGTGTCTCTTAGTTTTTCACTGTGTAATTAGTGGCTGTGTGGTAGTGGCTGTGTGGCTGTGTGCTAGTGGCTGTGTGGTAGTGGCTGTGTAGTAGTGGCTGTGTGGTAGTGGCTGTGTAGTAGTGGCTCTGTGGCTGTGTAGTGGTAGCTGCGTGGTGGTGGCTGTGTGGCTGTGTAGTGAGGGCTGTAAAACTTTGGGGTACGGTGGTGGGGTACGGTGACGATAGATCCATTTATCTGTTCAATCTTCCTCCCCCTAATAATTTCATTTATGCAACCATTCACCCAACCACTTCACCCAACCACTCCACCAGTCAAATCCATTTAACCAACCACTCATCCAACCACTCCACCCAACCACTCATCCAACCACTCCACCCAACCACTCCACCCAACCACTCCACCCAACCACTCCACCCAACCACTCCACCCAACCACTCCACCCAACCACTCCACCCAACCACTCCACCCAACCACTCCACCCAACCACTCCACCCAACCACCCATTTCCTGTGAAGAGTTATTCCTCCATTGTTCTCCCATGAAGCCAACAAACGACGAAAGCAACCACGGTGCTACAGTTGCAAGATAAAAAACAACTACACAAAAAACAATCGCTACATAACAACATCAACAACAACAAAAACAACAATATCAACAACAACAACAGAAACAACAACAACAACAACAACAACAACAACAACAAAAGAACACAAAAAACAGCACAAAAAACAACATTGAAACACCAACAGACAACATAACCAAATTAACAATAATAACAAAAAGAAAACAACAACAAAATAAGAACAACAAAACACTAACAACAAAACTACAAAACTAAGAAACAACATCACCAAAACAACAACATCAACAAAAATAACAAAACAACATTGAAACACTAACAACAAAAACCAAACACCAACAATACAATACAATACAAAAACGAATATTATTATAGTGGCATTAACCCCGTAGAGTTTCGAGGCCACGACCAACAACCAACAAAACCCCAAAACCAACACAACATACGACTACCAACAAATTGTAACAACTCAACAAAAAAAAAAAAAATTTTTTGTTTTGTTTTTTGGTATTTTTCTATGCAACTTCTTCCTCCTCATTTTTTTTCGTTTGGCTAAAATTTTCAATTTTGAAGCGCCTCTGCTCAAAAATAAAAAATAAAACCCCAAAAAACTGGAATTTTTTTGAATCTCAACAAATGAAAAAAACTAAAAATATCTAAAAAAATGGAAAAAGTGAAAAATAAAAGGAAAAATGAGCAATGAAAAACTTAAATAACTGAGAAATCTATACAGTATAAAATATGAAAAAAATCCATAAAAACAACAACAAAAAATTTTTTTTTGAAAATTTTTTAAAATTATTTTGTTTTAAACACGATAAGTAACAAAACTCCATTAAAAATTTAAAAATGAAATAGGAAAGATGGTGAAGGAAAAAATTGGAAAAAAAAGAAAAAAAAAAAGAGAAAACTGAGTTGAAAGAAAAAAAATAGGAAAAAAATAACTTCAAGATGGGATGAAAATGAGTAGTTTACGAAAAAAAAACAAAGAAAAATACATGAACAAAAAAATGGATGAAAAAAAAAATGAAGAAAACTTGAGAAAAACTTGAATATGGGAAAATGAGAAAGAAAAGAGATGAAGAGGTGGAAATGAGATTATGGAGGATGGATGAGAAAAGACAAAGGTGTGGATGGGGAAGAAAAAAGAAAAAAAAGAAAAAAGAAAATTGAGAAAAGAAGAAAATGAAAAAAATGAAAAAAATATTTATAAAAAAAAAAGAAAAAGAAATAGGGTTGAAAAAATGAGGAGCAAAAATAAGTTGAGAAAGGAAAAATTAAAAATGGGTTGGCGGAAAAGGAAATTCAGGAAAGAGAAAGGAAGATGAGAAAAAGAAGGAGGAGGGGAAGAAGAAGAAAAGTAGAAAAAAAAAGGAAAAAAAAGAGGAGGAAGAGGAGGAAGAGGAAGAGGGGGAGGAAGAAGAAGAGGAGGAAGAGGAAGAGGGGGAGGAAAAGGAAAAAAAGGAAGAAGAAAAGGAGGAAAGGAAGGAGGAGGAAAAGGAAAAAAAGGAGGAAGAGGAGAAGGAGTAGAAGGAAAAGGAGCAGAAAGAAGAAGAGTAGAAGGAGGAAGAGGAGGTAGAAGAAGAAGAGGACGGAAGGGAAAGAAGGAGGAAGAAGGGGAAAAATAGATGAAAGGGGAGGTGTTGTTTGACACAGGAAGCAAAAGTCAATGATAAGTCTGAACAAACAACATTTGCTACATTCATCTGTGTGTGTCTTTGTTTTTGTGTCTGTTTGTGTTTGGATGTCTTTTTGTTTGTTTGTGTGTGCTTGTTTGTCTGTGTTTGTGTTTGTATGTTTATGTTTTTGTATATGTGTTTGTGTATGTTTTGTGTCTGTGTGTATGTGTTTGTGCATGAATTTATTGTTTCAATTTCAAAGTCCGATTTTTGTGTTTAACGTCTAGTGCTGTTCAGTAAAAGCTTAAAAAAGGTTATTTTTCTTCCTCTTATTTCCTTTCCTATTTCAAATCTCAACAGATAATTTATCTCGAAAAGCAAAAATTTGAAAACCTTGCGAAGGATATTGCCTTTTTTCTCTGGAGTTCAGACGGCAAGCAAGGAACAAAGCTTGGTGCATGCTACTATTGAAAGCTTGCCTTGTTCGCTGCCTCGGAGGTCTTGGAACACCAGCTGCTACAGCGTCGTTTGCTGGCTTCTCACAGCCACTCACCAGCTGCTACAGCCTCTCACAGCCACTCACCAGCTGCTACAGCCTTTCACAGCCACTCACCAGCTGCTACAGCCTTTCACAGCCACTCACCAGCTGCTACAACCTTTCACAGCCACTCACCAGCTGCTACAACCTCTCACAGCCACTCACCAGCTGCTACAGCCTTTCACAGCCACTCACCAGCTGCTACAGACCAACCTTAAAGTACAGCTTCAGCAATGACTTCAATGATAAAATTCCGGATAACAGGGTGTGTGGCGAGAGGTTGGTGGCTGGCTGAAAAACAGCAAAGATGCGGTGTTCTTGGTGAGTGTGGGAGAAGTGAACATCCAACACCAACGATGTCTGGAGTTGTGTGTATTACGAGTGTGTGCACGTGTGCATGTGTGTGTTGCGAGTGTGTGCACGTGTGCGTGTGGTCAAGTGTCTCCAACAACACTTCATCCAAGCCGCCCGAGTCGATGAGACCCGAAGACTCTTTGTGAATGGAAGGGAAGGGGCAGTGGTGTAGAGAATGAATGAATGAATGAATGAATGAATGAATGAATGAATGAATGAATGAATGAATAAATGAATGAATGAATGAATGAATGAATGAATGAATGTATGAATAAATGAATGAATGAATGAATGAATGAATGAATAAATGAATGAATGAATGAATGAATGAATAAAATAATAAATGAATAAATAAATAAATAAATGAATAAACTAATAAATAAACATTTTTTCCCACTTCGCTGATAACCTTTCGTAAATTATTGAAAACTCACCTTTACCGAGACCCTCCTCTAACTTAATCCTCAATCGATCCCAAGCGCCTCTGAAGCAACATAGTTTGAAGTTGTGCGCTATAAAAAGTTGTACTTTCATTTATTCATTCATTAATTCATTTGTTCATTTATTTATTCATTTATTCATTCATTCATTCATTCATTCATTTATTCATTCATCCATTCATTCACATTTATTCACATGAGTGTGGCATCTTAATCTGTTACCGAATATATGGTGAATTATTGGATTGTATAAATGCATATATACGTATGTAAGTGTATGTATATACACACATACATATATACAAAAGTATGTGTATGTATGTTTATTTATATGTGTGTTTATGTCTGTGTGTGTATGTGTGTGTATTTGGATGGCGACTTGTGTGTATATAACACAAAGAATTAGTGCTGAGGTCTATATGGCCGCCGGAAGATTGTGGTGTTGAATATGTTGAAAACGAAAGATGTTGCGGTTGAAAACGTTGAAAATGTTGTTAATTTTGTTGTTATAAGAAGTGGTTCTGTTGCTGATGTTGTTGTTGTAGATTGTGTTGTTGATGCTGTTGTAGATGTTGATGCTGTTGTAGATTTGATGATGTTGATGCTGATGTTGATGTTGCTGTAGATGTTGATGATGTTGATGTAAATAATGTTGATGTTGTAGGGAGGCTGATGGAATGACTCTCTTGGAGGTTTGAAAGAGATTAACTGCACTTTATGGTTGCCTCTCATTGGAAATTTCTGAAAGCTTGTTGATTTGGGTTACCGGAATTTGTCAACTTTTGTTGATGGAAATTGTCAACTTTTGTTGCTAGAACTTTTCAACACGATGCTGGAACTGTCAACATTTTATGCTGGAAAGTTTCAACATTTGTTGCTGGAGTAAGCCAACATTTTATAAAGATTAAAGTGGTATTTATCGAAAAAGTTGCTAAAACTAAGTTTTGGTTGTTGAAAATGTTGAAATAATGTTGGAGTTTTCAAATTCATAATGGAAAAAAATTGAAATTATCAAAAATCCCCGAACAATTTTGTCATTTTTTGTGAAAAATTGTTGAAAAGTTGATGAAAACTGTTGAAAAAGTGTAAAAAAAACAAAGGAAAGATATTTGTGAGCTCAAAATTTGTTGATTTTACAGGTGTTACAAGCGTCGTTGACCGTTATATTTTGCAAGGTTTCAGGTTTTAAAGTTTTTTGTTACTGTTGACAATTTTAAGCTTAGAAAAGTTTTGAAATAATAATAATAGAAATAGTGTTTTAGCGTTTGTTGATCACACGCACGCACAAAAAAAAACAAAAAAACACACACATACACACACACACACACACACACACACACACACACACACACACACACACACACACACACACACACACACACACACACACACACACACACACACACACACACACACACACACACACACACACACACACACACACACACACACACACACACACACACACACACACACACACACACACACACACACACACACAAACACACACACACACACACACACAAAAACTTGAGAATAACTTTTGGAACAGTTAAGTTATGGACCAGATCTGCCAATAATTCCTCGTAAGTCATACTTTTTGGCCTTTTGAAATCTTTTTAATTCAATTTTTATAAATTTAAGAAAAAAAATTTATAGAGAAAAATGGGAAAAACTTAATCAAACAAAAAATAACTATTGAAGAGAAAAATTAAATAAAAACTAAAAAAAAACAATAAATAAAATATTTGAATAAACAACAAAATATAAAAAAGATTTATTGAATAAAAAATAAAATGAATAAAAAGTAATTAAAGAAAAATAATTTAAATGAAAATAAATAAAACAGAGTGAAAAAAATAAAATAAAAATTAGTTTAAATTGGGAAAAAAATTCTGATAACAAACCGAATGACAAAGACGAGATGAACGAAAGATGTAATGGAAAATGGAATGTGGAAACAAAAATGAAAAATAAAAATTAAAAAACTTTGAAAAACTTGAAAGATTTTTGAAGATTAATTAAAAAAAAAAACAAAAATAAAAATTGGAAAATAAATTTAAAGAAATTGTTAGATGAAAAACGAAACGATTGAAGGTTAATTGAGTTAGAAAAACAATTATAAAAACTAAGGAAAATTAAATATGTAACAAAAAATAATTTTTCACTCGATGAATATTTAGGAAAATGTAAAAATAAATGAATGAATAAAAAAATGAATAAACAAATAAATAAATAAAAAAATTAATGAATAAATAAAAAAATAAAAAAATATGTAAATAAACATATGAAAAAAGAGAACTGGAATAAGAATTGAAAAATGAAAAACAAGAAAATATGCACAACCATGAAGATGAAACATTGAAAAAACAAATAATAATAGTAAAGTAATTAAAAAATTAAAAATAAAAGCAATACATAAATTTGAAGGTAAAAATACATAAATTTGAACATAAAAAACAAAAAAGAAACCCATAAAAACCCATAAAAACATAAAAATATGCATTAAACAGTTAACACTGTGTACTTAAGTTTTTCTCTATCGTCTATTCATTCATAATCAACTACAGCCTTTCAACGCATTTAAAAGTTTGTTTTTTTGTAGAATTTATTTAAAAAAAAAATATCTGGTAATAATTTTCAATAAATTTCATTTTTTTGTATTTTTGAGTCTATTTTTGAACTGAATCTTAGTTTTTTTCATTTTTTCAATTTTTTGAAAACATTCAAAATTTAACTTTAAACTTTTGTTTTTTCCTTTTTCAGTTTTTAGTAGATTTACGAGTTTTTTTTCAAACAAAAACTTTTCAATTTTTTTGTGTTTTTTTTTCTAAATAATAAATAATAAAGGATAATAGTCAATAATAAAAGATTTTCATGAAGATTCTTATGCCCCCCCCCCCCTTTCAAAATCTTTTTATCTTACTAAAGAGACGTTTTTTTAATCAAAAGAATTTTTTAAAGCATTTTCTTTCATCAAAATAATTCTAATAATTCAGTTTTTCATCAAAATAATTTTTAAAATTTGTTTTTTTTTTCACCAAAACAGTTTTTATAAACCATTTTTTATTGTTTTTATTGAATATGTTAGTTCTTTAACTTTGGAACTCACAAATTTCTAAAAATAAATACAATTAACGCCGAAAGTATTCTAATTAATTAATTAATTAATTAATTAAAATTAATTATTCTAATTAGAATTAATTAAATCAATTTTTTTTTGAACATTATTATTCTCGAATTAACTCGTTTAAATTTTTACATTTTCATAACATAATTCACTATAATATGATAATAGAATAAAAAATGATTTCTTTTTTTTTTATTTTTAATAATTTACCTTTTTAAACATTAATTTTTTTTTCATCTTTTGTTTCATTGCTCCATGTTTTTTGTTCCATAATCCAACATTTTGAACGTTTTTTATTATTTTTTATTTTTCATTTTTATTTGTTTCATGTTATTCCTTTTATATTTTCATCAAAAACTATTTTATTTCATTTTTTTTTATTTTTTATTTTTTAATGTTTTTAATGCTTTTGTTCTTTCTATTTTTCAAATTTCCATTATTTTATAATTTTTTCTCAGTCAGATTATCATTAATTTTTCATTTATTTTATTTTTATTATCACAGAAATTCATTTATTTTTTATTTTTTATTTCTTTTTTGATGACATATATTTTTCTCTTTCTCAAAACAAAAAAATTAATTTCGCTTTCTAGTAAAAATAAATCTCCGGCAGATAATTTATAAAACATGTTCAACATCATTTTTTTTATTTTTCTAATTATAAAATTTTATTTTTTTATTTTTTAATCTTTTTTTTCGAATTTTTTGTTGTTTATTTTTCCATTTTTCAATTCATTTTCGTTCATGAAAAGAATTTTTATCATTTAGTATATATATATATATATATATATATATATATATATATATATATATATATATATATATATATATATATATATATATATATATATATATTTTTTTTTTTTTTTTTTTATTGTTTTGAGATTTTTATTGTTTTGATATTTTTTTTGTTGGTATTTTTATTGTTTTGATATTTTTATTGTTTTGATATTTTTATTTTTTGATATTTTTATTGTTTTGATATTTTTATTGTTTTTATATTTTTCTTCATATTCTTATCTTAATCTTTCATTATTTATAATATTTTTTTTTGTTTTATTTTCATTTATATTTTTATTATCTTTTCTGTCTTATAAATATTTTTGTTTTCAATATTTTGTTCGTTCTTGTTTTTATTATCAGTATCATTTTTTTTCTTTTTTATCCTCATTATAGTTTTTTTGTTTATTATCATTTTTATCTTTTTTGTTTTTTTTGTTTATAAATAATATCTTTTTTGTTTTTTATTGTTTTTGTTTGAAATATTTTTTTTGTGAACTCGATAAAATACTCCCTACTACAAATAAAAAAACAAAAAAAAATGATTTATTTTCTTTTTTTTCTTCTTTTTTTTCTTTTTTCTCATTTTTTTTTTTAATTTTAATCCCTTTCTTTCATATTCTTTTTCTTCATTTCCATTATTTTCTCTTCCTTCTACTCTTTTTTTTCCATCTTCTTCTTCCTCTTCTTATTACACTTCCTCCTTCTCTTCTTACGCTTTCTCCTTTACTTCTTACACCTCCTCCCAACTCCTCCCAACTCCTCCCAACTCCTCCTAATTTCTTCCAACTTCTCCCAACTCCTCCCAACTCCTCCCAACTCCTCCCAACTCCTCCCAACTCCTCCCAACTCCTCCCAACTCCTCCCAACTCCTCCCAACTCCTCCCAACTCTTCCCAACTGCTCCCAACTGCTCCCAACTCCTCCGAACTCCTCCCAACTGCTCCCAACTCCTCTCAACTCCTCCCAACTCCTCTCAACTCCTCCCAACTCCTCCCAACTCCTCTAAACTTCTCCCAACTCCTCCCAACTCCCCCCAACTCTTTCCAACTTCTTCCAACTCTTTCCAACTTTTTTTTCTAACTTTTTTTAAACTTCTTTTACTTTTTTTTTACTTCTTCTAACCCCTTTTAATTCCTCTTTCCAACTCTTTTTAACTTCTAACTCTTAACTCCTTCTCCTATCATCTTCTTCTTACTTTTTTTTCTAATTCCTCTCATCTTCTCTTTCTGACACCTTTTCTTCCTCCTCCTTCTTCCTCCTTCCTCCTCCTCCTTCCTCCTCCTTCTCCTTCCTCCTCCTCTTTCCTCCTTTTTTTTCTTCCTCCTTCCTCCTCCTTCTCCTTTCTCCTCCTCCCTCTTCCTCTTTCCTCCTCCTTCCTCCTCCTCCTTCCTCCTCCTTCCTCCTCCTCTTTTCACCTGTTTATTTATGGCGAATAAAAGAGTCATAAGCACCGACACTTGCACGTCAACATCCCACCTACATCACTGAGGATATGATCAGCAGGAAGTTAAAAGTGAATTTATTCGAAAAGAAAACCTAAAAAGAACTAATTATGGAAGCAATTGAATAGAAAAAATAAAATTAAAAAAATTAAAATTATATATAAAATTTAAAATAAAAAGACTAAATAATAATAGTAATAATAACAACAACAACAATAATAATAAAACTTCTACTCATAGTAATTAAATACAGTATTTAAAGAAATTAAAAATAAAATATTAATGATAATAAAAATAATAAAATTAAAAAAAAGAAAAGAAAAAAGTAATAAAAAAAATAATAAAACTAATAAAAAAACAATAATAACAAAAAGTGAAATTTAAAAAAAATACTAATAGTAACAATAATAATGATAATAATGATGTTTCGATTATTAATACTTTTTATATGATTGAAAAAAAAATTATTAGTTTTTCTATTTTTCTTATGGTTATTAATAATAATATTAATTAATCAAAATGTTATCCCGCGAAAAAATGAAATAATAATTAAAAAAAACGAATTGAGAAAAAATTAGGAATAAAAACAAAATGAATAAGAAAAAGAAATAAAAAAACTAATCAAAAAAATTGAAATCGGAAAAGTTTGGATGAAACAATACGAATAAAAACAAAAAATTAAATTAAATAAAAAAGAAAAGAATAATTCAAAAAAAAAAAAACGAAAAAAAAAAACGAAAATAAATGTTGAGATACTAATTTTGATTTCATTGGAAAATTAATGAAATTAATTTTTTTGTTTTTTCGTGCCAGCTTCTGTTATCGCCGATTTGAAAAAAATTCTGAACTCTTTGTTTATGAATGATCGTTTGTGAAGCAGTTGTTTATAGTTACTTACTCATGAGAGGGTTGATTACAATAAGACATTACAACACATAACAATGCAATACAATGCAATACATTACAATACAAAACAATAAAATGCAATAAATTACAATAAAAAACAATAGAATGAAATACAATAAAAAATATACAACGAAATACAAAACATTGAAATAAAAAAAACAGACAAATACATTAAAATAAAATACATTACCAAAAAAACAAAAGAATATAATACAATACATTAAAAAACAAAACGAAAAAAACAAAAAAACAAAAACAGAACAATACAATGAAATACAAATACGAATTGTAGTATAATGACGATAAATCGGTGAAGTTTCGACGCCACAAGATGTTTATAAATTAATTATTTACAAAACATTTGTTAACAAAAGTTATCCAAAAACACTCAACATCAAGTTACATCCCGTGTTTATGATAATAATTCTTTCAACAAGCCATCACTGACTTTGCCAACGTGAGGAGTTACAAACAATACAATACAATGTAGTTCTTCATATAAATACAATAAATACAAATTATTTGAGTATAAAAATACAAAAAAACACCGAGATTAATTATACAAATGCAAATTGAAATACAGATTAATTACACATGAAACTAAAACAAACAATGTAATAAAGTATATAAAAAAAATACGATGCAATAGAGTATATACAAACAAAATACGATGCGATAAAATATATAAAAACAAAAAAACGATGCAATAAAATATATACAAACAAAAAAACGATGCAATAAAATATAAACAAACAAAGTTTCAATGCAATAAATTATATACAAACAATAAAAAAGTGCAATAAATAATATTTGAACAAAAAGGAAAAGCAGGTAAGTAAACAAACCTTAAAACATAATGTAGTGGTTTACACATGTTGTGTTGTTGAGGTTGACGCCACCATGAGACCAACATCACTCCCAACACCATTACCAAGACTACTAACAACAACAGCAACAACAACAGCAACAACAACCGCGAAAACAGAAATAAAAACAATGATAACAACAACAATAACAGCCAAATTGGCAAAAATACTCCATAAACAACAACAAAAACAACAAAAATACTCCATAAACAACAACAACAACAATACTCCATAAACAACAACAAAAACAACAACAATACTCCATAAACAACAACAACAACAATGCTCCATAAACAACAACAAAAACAATACACCATAAACAACAACAAAAACAATACACCATAAACAACAACAACAACAACAATACACCATAAACAACAACAACAACAAAAACAATACACCATAAACAACAACAACAACAACAATACACCATAAACAACAACAACAACAACAATACACCATAAACAACAAGAACAACAACAATACACCATAAACAACAACAACAACAATACTCCATAAACAACAACAACAACAAAATTCGGTTGGCTCCGGTGTAAAAATAGTTGGCAATTGTTTAAAACACGCACACACTTTCTCTTCACATCCCTAAGACAACTCTGATGTTTATGGAGGCCTGTTTGAAGTCATGAGCTCCTACCTACCACTCAAATGTTCTTTATTTATTCACTTTTAATTAAAGTTAATTGATTGGTCAATTAAATTAAAATAATTTTTTTAAATTGAAATATTTTTCAATAAATGAAATTATTTTATAAAAAATTTTAATTATTTTATAAAAAATTTAAATGTTTTTTAATAAATTAATTTTTAAAGTGAATTAATTCTTTTTATAAATAAAATAAAATGAAATGAATTGAAGGTTTAAGTGAATTGATTAATTTTCTAATTAAATTTAATTATTTTCAAAATATTAAGTTTAATAGGTTAAATAATTTATTAAGTTTAATAGGTTAAATAATTTATTAAGTTTAATAGGTTAAAATAATTTATTAAGTTTAATAGGTTAAAATAATTTATTAAATTTAATAAGTTAAAATAAGTTAATAGGTTTGAATGGTTTCAATAAGTTAATAGGTTTGAATGGTTTTAATTAATAAAATTATTAATTAATAAAATTAATAATTAATAAAATTATTAATTAATATTCAAATTAATGAATTGAAATACTTGAAGTAAACCTACTGATACAACGAAGGAAGCACCTGCCTATTTGTATGTAATTGTACAAACACATATACAATTAAAAAAAAATTTAAAAAAAATTTTTAAATAATAATATGGATATTGAGAAATACTTAAATAGGAATATAAATGATAATAGAAATGGAAAGAGTAATAACAATAATAAATCAAGTTTGTAAAAAATTAAAAAAAAACTTGAAAAAAAGAAGGAAGAGAAAAAATTTGAAAAAAAGAAGAAGAAGAAGAAGAAGAAGATAATGAGAAAAAAAGCGAGGAGGATGATGAGAAGGAAGAAGAAGAGGATGATGAGGAAGAAGAAGAAGAGGATGATGAGGAAGAAGAAGAAGAGGATGATGAGAAAGAAGAAGAAGAGGATGATGAGGAAGAAGAAGAAGAGGATGATGAGGAAGAAGAA
>OX387258.1:1848589-1861089 GCA_947562095.1 Branchellion lobata | reverse complement strand
AAACAAAAATTAATAATAAAAAATTAATTAATAATAAAAGTGAAAATTAAAAAAAAATTAATAAAATGAAAATAGTTTTGCTAACAAATATCAAACTTGGACAGGCCATGAAAAGGTAATAACATCGTAAAAAACGGAAAAAAAAACAGCCAAAACTTGAGTGCATTAAAAACAAAAACAAGAAAAAACAAAAACATAAAAAAAAGAAAAATGAGAAAAACATAAAAAAAGAAGAAAAAAAATGAAGTGAAAAGAAAAAAAAAAAATTAAAAAAGATGGTGAAAAAAAATTAAAAAAAGAAAAAAAAGTTAAACAACTCTTAGTTACAAAGTTGTTTACCAGAAATGATTTAATGGAGTGGTGGAGTGGTGGTGGTGGTGGTGGTGGTGGTGGTGGTGGGGGTGGTGGTGGTGGTGGTGGAAGGGTGGAGGAGTGTTGTGGGATGGTGGTGGTGGTGGAAGGGTGGAGGAGTGTTGTGGGATGGTGGTGGTGGTGGTGGTGGTGGTGGTGGTGGTGGTGGAGTGGTGAAGTGGTGGATGATGGAGTAGTGGTGGATGGTGGAGTGGTGAATGATGGAGTGGTTAAGAAGTGGTGGAAGAGTGGTGGTGGAGTAGTGGTGAAGTGGTTGAGTGGTTGGATGGTGGAGTGTTGGTGGGGTAGTGGAGTGGTGGTTGGGTGGTAGAATGAAGGATTGATAAAATAACCGTTGGAATGCAATAGAAAACATCACAATACAATTTAATACCTTACACTAGTGTATGATACAATAAAATACAAAACAGTGGATTACAAAACACTGCATCAAAGCAGTACAATAAACTAAAATACAATAAAATACGCTATTGTACAATACATTAAAAACAATACAATATACTACAGTACAATACAATACATTACAATACAATACAATACATTAAAATACAATACAGTACATTAGAATACATACAATACATTAGAATACAATACAATACAATACAATACAATATAATACAATACAATATAATACAATACAATATAATACAATACAATAAAATAAAATAAAATACAATACAATACAATACATTAGAATACAATAAAATACATTACAGTACAATACAATACATTACAATACAATACAATACGAGTATTATTATAGGAGAAATAATTCCCGGTGTAAAAGATAATGAAACAAAACAAAAGGAGATACACTTGTGTAAGTGGTGAGAGATGGGATGGTGGAAGGGATGGTGAAAGGGATGGTGGAAGGGATGGTGAAGGAAAAGGTGGTAAAGAAGCTGAGTATTTGGTTATGATTGAGTGGGTGGTTGTTGAAAGGAGTGGAAGGAAGAAAAACAAAATGAAGAGGAGTGAGTGATGGAGTGAAGAGATGGAGGAAAAAAGTAAAAATACCAGAATTGGAAAAAGAAAAATAAGACAAAAAAAGAGGGTGATGAAATGAAAGTTTTATAGATGATAGAATGAAGAAGGATGATGGAGGGAGAGGAGGATGGAAAGAGGAGAGGATGGAAGGAGGGGAGGATGATTGAAGGATGGGAGGATGATGGAGGGAGGGGAGGATGATGGAGGGAGGGGAGGATGATGGAGGGAGGGGAGGATGATGGAGGGAGGGGAGGATGATGGAAGGAGGGGAGGATGATGGAAGGAGAGGAGGATGATGGAAGGAGGGGAGGATGATGGAAGGAGGGGAGGATGATGGAAGGAAGGGAGGATGATGGAAGGAGAGGAGGATGATGGAAGGAAGGGAGGATGATGGAAGGAGAGGAGGATGATGGAAGGAGGGGAGGATGATGGAAGGAGGAGAGGATGATGGAAGGAAGGGAGGATGATGGAAGGAGAGGAGGATGATGGAAGGAGGGGAGGATGATGGAAGGAAGGGAGGATGATGGAAGGAGGGGAGGATGATGGAAGGAGAGGAGGATGATGGAAGGAGGGGAGGATGATGGAAGGAGGGGAGGATGATGGAAGGAAGGGAGGATGGAAGGAGGGGAGGATGATGGAGGGAAGAGAGGATGATGGAGTGAAAGAGTGGATGATTGATTAGAGTGATAGCGAGAGTGCAGTGGTGAAAGAAGTATAGAGTTGGTGAAAAAGATGTAATGTTGATTCGGTGTTTTGCTGGAGTACGAAAAAAGTTGATAACAAAAATAAATATTTGAAATAAAAAATTATTTGAAAAAAAATTTATTTGGAATAAAATATTTCTTGAAATAAAAAAACTATTTGGAAAAATGAATTATTTGGAAAAAAAAAATTAAAAAAATTAAAAAAATTAAAAAAATTTTTTTAATAAAAATATATTAACGATTGTAAAAGAAATGATTCAAAAAGAATAAATTTTATGAAGAAGAATGTAAAAAAAAATTCAAAAAAGTTTTCAAGGAAAATAATCAAAATAATAGATGAGAACAAAAAGAGTATTACATCTTAATGTCAAAAAAAAAATTTTTTCGGAGAAAAAATGGAAAAATGGAAAAATGGAAAAATGGAAAAATAAAACAGTAACAACTCGAAACAGATGATAAACATTATTTTTAATTTTTTTCTCTAGAATAAATATATATATTCACACAAAGCGATGTTTAAAAAAACAAACTAACATTTTTTATAATTTTTAATATTTTTTTGAAAACCTTAGCGGCAAAACAAAACTCGTCACGACAAAAATGAATCTTGTTTTTTCAAAACTTTCAATTGGCTGTATTAAGACCGATCTTTGTACTGTGAGTGACTAAGTGACGAATTTAAAATGAGGGCAATTGAATGATAATTATTCTTCCAATAATATGAATAATATATTCTGTTTTTGATGCTTGTACTTTATTTACCGCGCTTGTTGATTAAATTCAGCAAGTACTTTGAATGAATGAATGGATGAATGAATGGATGAATGAATGGATGAATGAATGGATGAATGAATGGATGAATGAATGGATGAATGAATGGATGAATGAATGGATGAATGAATGGATGAATGAATGGATGAATGAATGGATGAATGAATGGATGAATGAATGAATGAAGGGATGAATGAATGGATGAATGAAGGGATGAATGAATGGATGAATGAATGAATGGATGAAGGAATGGATGAATGAATGGATGAATGAATGGATGAATGAAGGGATGAATTAATGGATGAATGAATGGATGAATGAATGGATGAATGAATAAATGAATGAATGAATGAATGAATGAATGGATGAATGAATGGATGAATGAATGGATGAATGAATGGATGAATGAATGGATGAATGAATGGCTGAATGAATGGATGAATGAAAGGATGAATGAATGGATGACTGAATGGATGGATGAATGAATGAATGCATGAATGAATGAATAGATGAATGATTGAATGAATGAATGAATGGATGAATGAATAGATGAATGAATGGATGGATGACTGGATGAATAAATGAATGAATGAATGGATGAATGAATGGATGAATGAAGGGATGAATGAATGGATGAATGAAAGGATGAATGAATGGATGATGAATAGATGAATGAATGGATAAAGGAATGGATGAATGAATGGATGACTGAATGGATGGATGAATGGATGAATGAATGGATGAATGAATGGATGAATGAATGGATGAATGAATGGATGAATGAATGGATGAATGAATGGATGGATGAATGGATGAATGAATGGATGAATCAATGGAAAAATGAATGGATGAATGAATGGATGAATGAATGGATGAATGAATGGATGAATGAATGGATGAATGAATGGATGAATGAATGGGTGAATAAATGAATGAATGAATGAATAACTGATTCATTGGAAGAGTGAAATAATGAATGAATAAATAAATGAATGAATGAATGAAGGTGAATGAATGAATGAATAAATGAAGGAATGATTGTTATAGTGCACTGTTTGCAAACTAGGTTGTCACAGAAGGGCTGAATTCAAAAAAAAACCAAGTTGTTTTTCAAGTATTTTACACATTTGGTCATTTTCAATCAAACTATTTCAAAACTGCTTTTGAGGTGAATTATTGTTTTTTTCCATGTTTTCGAAATCATATTTTGCTGTTTAACCACCACAAGGTTAATTGCCATTTCACTTAAAAATTGAAAAAATAAAAATGTGTTATTGAAAAAAAAGCAAAAAAAAAATATATCTATAAAATGAAAATTTGAATAAAAATTATAAATAATCTCAACACAAAACATTTTTTTTTGAAAAATTAAAAATAATAAAAATTAATAAATTCAAAACTTGGCGTAATCACTAAAAAAAAGAAAAATAAATTGAAATTGAAAAAAAAAATAAAAACTTCATTTTATTGAAGATGAGAAAAAAACTGTTTTCATGGTCTCAAAAGTTTTAAACTGGAAATCTGGAAATAATGACAAGAAAACAAATTTTTTTGACCTTTCAAATATTTCAACAATTAAAAAATTTTCAAAATTAATTTTTGTAATTTTTAATTTAAAAACTTTAAAAAATGAAAATGCAAATTTCAAAGTAGTTTTTGAGTGTTTAAAAAATAAATTTTATTTAAAAAAATTAAAAAAAAAATTTAAAAAAAATCCTGTTTTACTCCAACAAAAAAAAGCAAAAATGTTTTTCCAATGATGTTTTTATTGATATAAAAATGATATTTTTCCTATGACTATGACGGATCATTTCACACTACTCAAAAAACTTCCATGAATCAATCCATTTTTCAATTTTCCTTCTTTTTTTTGTTTTTTATAAATTCGTTTTTTTTTCAATTAGTCTTTTTTTCCCAAGTTATGGTTTGTTTTGTTTTTATTTTTTTAAATGTTTTTCAATAACTTTTTAAAAATTGTTTTGATTAAAAAAACCTCTTTAAATTCATTTTTATAAACTTTTTTATTTTTTTCTTTATACATATTTACATAAACAGTAATTCCATTAAAAATCCTATTTTTTAATTGACAATTCAAAACTGATAATCAAAAATTTATTTAAGTTTTTCAATTAATTTTTTTTCAGAACTTTCACCCCTCAAAATCTCACAACCCAGTTACGAAGCACACCTCACAGATATGTCTTGTAATTCATTTTTTTTTCAACTCCGTTTTTAAAAATTTTGAAAATTTGAAGTTTGAATAGAAAAAGTAAAAAACGCAATTGAGAAAATAAAAAATAAAATATCGAGATTTTCTTCAATTTCATTTTAGGTACAAAACAAAAAAAAGAGTTTTGAATTTGATTGAAACTTTTTTAATAATTTATGAAGTTATTTTTCATTCAGAATTTAAAAGTTTTTTTATTGAAAAAATTTTTAATAATAAATTTTTTTTTTATATTTAAATTTTTTATTTTGAATTTTTATTTTATATTAAATTTTTTTTTCTATTGAATTTTTTTGTTGATATTTCGAACAACAGACCCATCACACTATCGCCTCTTATCACGTCTGCATAATTCATTTTTCTCCACCTGTAACATCTCTCTTCTCCTTCTCGAATATCTTTCTCTAATGTGATTTATCGAAAAAAAAAATGTTTTTGTGATACTTTTACGAAAAACTGTTGAAAAATGATTGAAAAAAATGTTGAAAAAAAAAAAACTATTGAAAAGAAAAAAATTAAAGTTACATTTCATCAACTTTTGAATTTTTTTAATGAAAAAAACAAAAAAATTGAAGTTTTTGTCAAAAAACAAAATTATCAGCTTTTGGAAAAAATTATTCAAGAGGTGGTGAAACAAAAAAAAAAAAATTAATAATAAAAAAAATAAATTTATTTAAAAAAATACTTAAGCGAATAATTGATAGTAATTGTTCAAATAAAAAAAACTCATTGAACAATTAAAAAAACTATAATTAATAGTTAGTTAATTAATTAGTTGATGTCTCTGGAGTAATATTTGTATTTTTATTTTATTTTTTTGTATAATTATTGGAAAATGATTGAAAACAAAACACAAAAAATTAGGTGAAAAATATTCGTATGAAATTTTTTAAAAATTTACAATGGGCCGAAAGTGATGGAAAAAATTTTTTTTGAAAAATAATTTTGAAAACTTAGAAAACCAAACGGGATTACATATAAAATACAGTTGAGAAATGAAAATAGAATAGAAAGACAGTTAAAATGAAAATAGAAAAAAAGTATAAATAAATTTTAGAATGGAAACAAAGTTAAAAATAAAAATAAAATAAAAACAAAGTTAAAAATAAAAATAAAAGAAAAACAAACTTAAAAATAAAAATAAAATAAAAACAAATTTGAAAAGAAAAATAAAATAAAAACAAAGTTAAAAAGAAAAATAAAATAAAAACTTGCACGTACGCAGTGGATATTCAAGTCGAAACAACCTTAAACTATTTCAATACAGTATTTCTTGAATCAGCTTCAAAAAAAAAAGAAAAAAAAGAAAAAAAAAAGAAAAAAAAAAAAAATTTTTTTTTTTGAATTGAGAAAAGGTCAACTTAGTATTAAAAAAACAGTCAATGCAAAACAAGAAAAATATTAGCGTGAACTCAAACATAGAGTTTTGATAAGCTAAAAAAAATATTTAACGCTTTTTTTGTGAATATGAGCTTTCAATCTAATTTAATCGTTTGGATATCGCTGATTCCACACTGTTTGGGAGTTTCTGAAATATTATTGTTTTTTTTTTGTTTTTTTGTGTTTTTTTGAGAAGATTGAGTTAATTAGAAAAATAAATTTTGTATTTAAGAAGTTTTGAAGTTTTGATTTTGGAATTTTTATTTTGGAGTTTGATTTTGGAGTTTTGATTTTTGAGTTTTGATTTTTGAGTTTTGATTTTTGAGTTTTGATTTTGGAGTTTTGATTTTTGAGTTTTGCTTTTGGAGTTTTGATTTTGGAGTTTTGATTTTGGTTTTTGAAATGAATGCAAACGCCTATAATATGTTTTTTGAATGTAAATTAAAAAGCAGATTGAAGATTTGCATTGAGTGTCTTTAAAACAACATATTTTGCTAACTGTGCGCTATAAAAACTTATTCATTCTCGTTTGTTTGAGATTGTGGTTATGAATTTAATCTAATCTAATCAAGACTCTTGTAACGCACTCTTTAGGAATACAATACATTACAATACAATACAACACAACACAATACAATACAATACAATACAATACAACACAATACAATAGAATACAATACAAAACAAAACAATACAATACAATACAACACAATACAATAGAATACAATACAAAACAATAAAATACAATACAATACAATACAATACAATACAATACAATACAATACAATACAATAAAATACAAAACAATACAAAACAATATATTACAATACAATACAATACAAAACAAAACAATACAATAAAATACAATAAAATACAATACAATACAATACAATACAATACAATACAATACATTACAATACAATACAATACAATACAATACAATACAATACATTACAATACAAAACAATACAATACAATAAAATGCAATACAATAAAATGCAATACAATACACGAATATTATTATAGTAGCTTTAACCCCGTAGAGTTTCGAGGCCACTATGTTCGGAGGGAAGTGAAGCTTCAATTTGAAATGGAAGATTTCAATTGGGAAATCAATTTTGATTGGAAAATGAAAATTTTTACAGAAAAACTGACTTCAAACGTAAAGTTTTTTTTACTTGCAAACGCAAATAAATGTTTTCTTCGGTCTTAAAAATGAACTAACCAATGTATCCAAACTAATTCATACTATTTAGAAAAATATTTAAAAAAAAAGTTTTGGATGATAGAAAATTGAATTTATTTTGTAAAGCGCCAAAGCAAGAAACTGAAGCGCATCACAAATGGAACAAAAAGATTTTGTAAACATAAGAAAATTATTTTAAAAAATTAGGTTGTTTTGTTTGAGAAAAAAAGTGAAAATCGGTTTTTTCCATAACCCAATTAACTCTGTTTTATAGAAAATTAAAAAAAACTCAATTGAATGCAGATTATTGATTACTTGATAAAAAAAATACAGAAATGTTTTTTTTTTATCTTCTTCCTCATCTTATTTTTTTCCTTTTTCCTCATTTCCTTTCTCTTCCTAATCCTCATCTTTTTTCTTCCACTTTTCGTTAAGTTTTCTTTTCTTTTTTATTTTTATTTTTATTTTTTTCATTATATTTTTTCCACTTTTCAGTTTCCTCTTTCTTTTTTTTCTTTTTTTTTCTTCTCTTTTTTCTCCTTTTCTTCCGTTTCCTTTTTCTTTTTTCCAATCTTTTTTTTTTGTTTTTTTTTGTTTTTTTTTCTTTTTTCTTCTCATTCTCCATTCTTTTTTTTTTTCCAACTTCTTTCAACTCAATCTAACTTCTTTTAACTCCTTCTGACTACTCCTAACTCCTTCTGCCTTTTTTTAACTCCTCCTTTCCACTCCTGCTGACTCCTACTCCTAACTCCTTCTGACTTTTT
The DNA here is from genome assembly GCA_947562095.1 of Branchellion lobata. Taxonomy (NCBI): domain Eukaryota; kingdom Metazoa; phylum Annelida; class Clitellata; order Hirudinida; family Piscicolidae; genus Branchellion; species Branchellion lobata. The sequence continues at coordinate 1,852,698 of OX387258.1, read as the reverse complement.
TTAACTCCTCCTTTCCACTCCTCCTAACTCCTACTCCTAACTCCTTTTTCTAACCCCTCTTCACTTCTTTTTCCAACTCCACCTTCTAACCTCTCCTCCTAATTCTATTTTCCTTTTTTTTTACCTTTTTTCCATCTCCTCTTCATTGAATGCGTGCCTTTTGTACATAAATCAAGCGACAACCACATTATTAAACAATTAATTGCTAACCCCCTTCTTCTCCTTTATCTTCTTCCTCTTCATCCTCTTCTTCCTCTTCTTCCTCTTCATCCTCTTCTTCCTCTTCATCCTCTTCTTCCTCTTCATCCTCTTCATCCTTTTCTTCCTCTTCTTCCTCTTTTTCTTCTTCATCCTCCTCTTCTTCCTCTTCATCCTCTTCATCCTTTTCTTCCTCTTCTTCCTTTTCTTCCTCTTCATCCTCCTCTTCTTCCTCTCCTTTATCTTCATCCTCTTCTTCCTCTTCATCCTCTTCTTCCTCTTCTTCCTCTTCATCCTCCTCTTCTTCCTCCTGTTCTTTTTCTTTCTTTTCTTCCTCCTTCTCTTCCTTTTTTTTTCCTCCTCCTTTTTCTTTTTCTCTTTCTCTTCCTTTTTTCCTCTTCTTCCTTCTCCTTTTCCTCTTCTTCTTTCTCTTTTTCTTTTTCCTCTTCTTCTTCTTCTTTCTCTTCTTCCTCTTCCTCTTTATCCTTCTCTTTCTCCTCTTCTTCCTCCTTCTTCTCCTCCTTTCTTTTTCTTCCTCTTCCTCCTTTTCTTCTTCCTCCTCTTCTTCCACCTTTTATTCCACCTCTTCTCTTTTTTTCTCTTATTTCTTCTCTTTTCTCTCCTTTTCCTCCTCTTTTTCCTCTTCCTTTTCCTCTTTTTTTTTATCCTCATCTTTTTTTTTCATTCTTTTTCTCCTCCTTCTCTTCTTCCGCCTTCTCATACTTCTTTCTTTTGTTTTTTTTTTCTTTTCTTCTTCCTCTTTTTTTTCTTCTTTTTTTTCTCATTTACTTGTTCTGATTTTTCCAACCTTTTTCTATTTTTTTTCTTTTCATTTTTTTTCTTTTCTTTTTCTCTCTTTTTCTTACCTTCCTATTTTTTATTTCAAATTTCATCATTTTTTTACTTTTCTTTTTTCCTTCTTTAATCTTTTTTTTTCATCTTCTTTTTTCTATTCTCTTTCTTTCCCCCCCTTTTTTTTACTTCTTTATCTCATTTTCCTTTTTTTCTTTTATTATTTTTTCTTTTTTTCCTATTCTTTTCCCTATTTTTTTCTTCCCTAATTTTTTTTCTTCTTAACTTTTTTTTGTTTGAATTTTTTCCTCATTTTCTTTTTACTCTTCTTCGTCTTTTTCTTCATTTTCCTCTCTTTTTTCTTTTTTTGTATTTTTCTCTCTTTTCCATTTTTTTGTTTTTTTTTCTTATTTTTCTTTTTTCTTTTTTCTTAATTGCTTTTTTCTACTTTTTTATCTAAAGTTTTCAATAAATTTCTTAGAAAATTATTCAATTTTTTTTCTCACTAACCTTTTTTCAAGTTTTTTAAATAGTTTTTATGGGTATTAATATTCATTTTAATTTTTGTTTTTTTCATGCGTTTTAAATTTCCTTTTTTTTAAATCGTTTTTTAATTTTTATAATTTTTTTTCGTTTGTGATTTTCATGAAAATACCGCAAAAATACAACACGATAAAAATAATCCTATAAAAAAACTTACCACAAAAATGAAATCGAAACCAACAAACCTACAAAAATAGCAAAAAAAACTTCAAAAAAACCATAATTTTTTTTAATCGAAAAAAAAACGAAAAGAGAATAAAAGTTGTCAAAAAAAATTGCAAAATACAAAAAAAAATTTCAAAAAAAAACTTACGAAATAAAAATGAAAAAAACTTTTAATAAAAAAACAATAAAAAAAGAGAAGTTTAATAAAAAATCATTCGATAAAAAAATTAATGAAAAAAATTGATAAAGGCATTAAGGGTAATGGTAAAAGATACTATGATATAATGATAGCCATAAATAACACAAACGAATGATTAAATAAAAGAAAAAAAAGAAAAAAAAAAAACAAAAAAACAAAAAAATAATAGTTTTTATAATAATGATAATGATGATAATAAGAATAAAAACAATGATAATAAGATTAATAATGATTGAGGAAGGAATAAAAAAGAAAAAAAATTTAAAAGAAAAATTAAAACAAAAAAAACGGAAAAAAGGAATTAATCATTAAAAAAAATAGTATTTTGTTTGAGCCATTCTTGGAAAAAAAATGATTGAAAATAATTCTAGAAAAAAAATTTCAAAGAAGAAAAAAATAGAAAAAAATGAAATAAAATGGAAAAAAAACTTGAAATCTGAAAATAATTTTATTACAGAAGAGCTTAATAAGCGCAAGATTGGTAGTATTAAAAGTTAATGGTATTACTACAGCCCTGTCTGTCCTATCACAAGAACCTTCAAGGAATGAATGCGAGGAGGTGTGTGTGTGTGTGTGTGTGTGTGTGTGTGTGTGTGTGTGTGTGTGTGTGTGTGTGTGTGTGTGTGTGTGTGTGTGTGTGTGTGTGTGTGTGTGTGTGTGTGTGTGTGTGTGTGTGTGTGTGTGTGTGTGTGTGTGTGTGTGTGTGTGTGTGTGTGTGTGTGTGTGTGTGTGTGTGTGTGTGTGTGTGTGTGTGTGTGTGTGTGTGTGTGTGTGTGTGTGTGTGTGTGTGTGTGTGTGTGTGTGTGTGTGTGTGTGTGTGTGTGTGTGTGTGTGTGTGTGTGTGTGTGTGTGTGTGTGTGTGTGTGTGTGTGTGTGTGTGTTCGTGTGTGTTCGTGTGTGTTCGTGTGCGTTCGTGTTTGTTCGTGTGCGTTCGTGTGTGTTCGTGTGTGTTCTTACGTGTGTTTGTTTGTATCTCCATGTTTGTTTGTACAGCTGCTTTTTGTTTGGTTGCAATAAATCTGTTTATAACATCGTTAAGTTATTTATAGAATCAACACCACACCCTTATAAAACCATCTCTATTAAGGCCCTTGTGTGTGCGTTTAAATTTTTTTCGAAATTAAATTTAAATTCTTTAAATTTATTTATTTTTTCGAGTTCTTATAATCTTTTCAACAAATTGTTTTGAATATTTTATTATTTTTTTTATTTAAAAAAATTAAATAAATTCTTTATCGAAAAAAATAAATATTACGAAAAACATGTTAACACATAACATTGAAATTCAATATAATGGAAAAAAAACACAATACAATGACACGAAAAAAAATATACAATGCAATAGAATGGATAAACAGTACGCTACAACGCGATACAATTCAACAAAATACAATGCAATAAAGTTCAACACGACAAAATAGATTGCAATACAGTTCAATACAACACAATACATGGCAAAACAAAACAAATCAAAACAAAACAACGCAAAACGATACAATACGAAAAAATGAAAAGAATTGTATTGTTTCATTTCAGTTTAATACAATGAAATACATAATAAATGAATAAAATACAATACAAAGTAATACACAACAATGAAACTAAATACCAACAAAGCCATCACGACTTTTATCTTAAAAACATCTCTCATACACCAAAATATCTTTCTCATGAAAAAAAAACAACCTTGAATAAGAAAAAAGAAAAAAGATTCAGAAACAATTTTTCAATATTCAATAACAATCAATAAAAAAATTTATATAAAAGAAAAAATTTTCAAAAACAAAAAGTTAAAAATTAATAACTTTTTGTTTTGCATGGCATCTCAATTGATATCAGTTTTGGAGTTTATAAATGAAAAAAACTGAATTCTTTTTTTTCCCAGTTTCTATGAAAAATCGTCCAATGTTTCTTCAGTGTTTTAGTTTTTCTGTTTATGAGAATCAGTTTTTTTAATTAGAAAATATGCATATGCTTTTGAAAAAGTAAGAAATATTCAGACATGCTATTGTTTTAATATTGTTTTTCAGTTTTTATTATTATCTATGAAAAGTGAGTTATTAATATTTTGAAAAACTAATACTGTTTTTATTTTTTTAAATAATTATCATTTTAATTTTTTTCTGAATATTTATTTTTTTTTTCAAAAGATATATTTATTGTTTTTACTTTTTTTGAAAATATTCATTATTATTATTATTTTTTATCTCAA
>OX387258.1:1828589-1843589 GCA_947562095.1 Branchellion lobata | reverse complement strand
AAACAAATAAAATACACAAAAAAACTGTGCAAAACTAAGTGGAAGAATTATTTTGAACTTGCGTCGAATAAAAACGTTGGGTGTTAGGAAGAGTTTTTTTTGATTAGAAAAACACGATTGTAATTAAATCTTGATTTGTTTTGAAAAAGCTTAATAGAATTTTTTATTGAGTTTTTCTTTTTTTTCATTTTTTTTCTCTGAATTCATTTCGTTTTTTTATCAAAAATGTTTTTTGACTTTTTCAAATTTCAGTTTTGATGTTTTTATTTTTTTAGATTCGTTTTCATCAGTTTCATTTTTATGAGTTTTTGGAAAAATTTTTTTTTTCATATTTTATTCCATCATTATTTTCTTTTTTTCTAAATCTTTCATTTTTTCCTTTCATCAATCATTCCGATTTTTATTTAGAATTTTTTCTCAATTATTTTGACTCACTCAACACTCGTCTCAGCCCCACACTTCTGATAGTTTGCTGTTTTTAAAGATATTTCTACACCCACAACAACACCCGCTCCATTTCCCACCACCACTCATCTTGTCGACCTTTCAATTTTGCACTTCATTTGTTTTCTCCCCTTGAATCCCTCTTTGATTTTTTTTTACTAATTCCTCCCTCCACTCTGATCTCTTCCCCCCCCTAACCTCCCCTCCTCCTACCTGATCCCTCTTCTGATCTCCCTCTTCCCACCTGATCCCCTCTCTGATTCCCCCCCCCCCACCCTCCTGATTTCCCCTCTCTCCTGATTCCTCCCCCCCTGATACTTTACCCCCCCATGATCTTCCCCCCCTCTGCAACAACAACCTGATCTCACCCTCCCCCCTGCAACAACAACCTGATCTCACACACAAACGTGTTTCAATTTCAACCTCCAGTCATCCGTATGGCTCCTTAAACTACAATTTAAAGGCACGTGTGTGTGTGTGCGCGTGTGTGAGTGTGTGAGCGTGTGTGTGTGTGTGTGAGTGTGTGTGTGTGTGTGTGTGTGTGTGTGTGTGTGTGTGTGTGTGTGTGTGTGTGTGTGTGTGTGTGTGTGTGTGTGTGTGTGTGTGTGTGTGTGTGTGTGAGTGCGTGTGTGTGTGTGTGTGCGTACATGATAAATTGACCAGTTCTATTTTTTGTGAGCTGCTAGTTAGGATGATTTAAGTGCGAAGAACCTTTAAAACCAGAAAAACATAAAAATTTATTATATCGATTTTTGAAACAACAATGTAGGTAGGAAAACTGAAAAAAAAGAAAATAAGCAGAATCGATACAAATGAGAAATGAAAAACAAATTTGAAGTAAATTATGTGAAAAAAAGTCATCATTTTTTTTTTTGTTAACTCATGGTTTTTCTGAACTTTGAAGTGCATGCGTGCGTTTGCGCACACACAGACACACACACACACACACACACACACACACACACACACACACACACACACACACACACACACACACACACACACACACACACACACACACACACACACACACACACACACACACACACACACACAAACACACACACACACACACACACACACACACACACACACAAAACATTTAACGAGCTGAGCAAAATCAACCACAGCAAAAAAAAAATTTAAAAAGAAAATTTAAAAACTTAGTGGAAAAGCGATTGAAAACAAAAAAAAATGTTTGCAACAACAAAACCGCAACAAACCATCAGAAATTTAACAACTATCAAAACATCAAAAAGTAGACATCGTATGTTTTCCTTAATAAATGGAAAAAAAAGATATGATAAAAATAAAAAATTCAACAACACAACAAAAAAAACAAAAAAACAAAACCACAAAACCGCAAAAACAAAAAAAAACGGAAAAACGAAACAGCGACTGTTATTCTCGAAGGCAGTTGGAACCAATGCGGAATGCTAGTATTTCATGAGAAAACTATGACGTTGATTCATGGCGTCATTGACGTCATCCGTCAACGTGACGACTCGAGTGACGCCATGACTTGACGTATCAATGATGCGTCAACCGAGCTGTGACATAACATTCAACTCCTGCAGGTTAATTATAATGTCATCATGTCATGTCTCACTATATATTCTCATAAACAGTCCGGGATTGAAACTGCTTCAATGATAATCGCTTTTGTAGTGATTTTTGTATTGCTTTGTTTTGCATTTTTTTGTTTTGTATTTTTTTGTTTTTTATTGTTTTGTTTTTTATTGTTTTTTATGTTTTGTATTGTATTGTTTTTTTTTGTTTCGTATTGTATTGTTTAGTATTTTTTCGTATTGTTTCGTATTGTTTTGTTTTGTTTTGTATATTTTTGTCATCTTTTGCAACATCGAATGAATTTCAATACAATACGAAACCGATCCTACGATATGACATTGAGATTCGACCTATGACCTTGGAATTCGATTCAACATATGACCTTGGAGAGACTTAAACCTCTGAGGCACCAGTGAGCTGGATGAGTGAATACATTGATATTTTTGATGGAATTGTGGTGGTTTTCCACCCTTCAACAACCATTGTGAATCACCCATCCAAAACAAGCTTCCGCCAGACACAGCATGCCACGCTTAACTACACCACGCCACACCACGCCACACCACGCCACATTCTGCTACACCACGCTACACTACACCACGCCACACCACACCACACCACACCACACCACACCACACCACGCCACACCACGCAACACTGAACCACGCCACACCACGCTACACTACACCACACCACGCCACACCACGCCACACCACGCCACACCACGCCACACCACGCCACACCACGCCACACCACGCCACACCACGCCACACAACGCCACACCACGCCACACCACGCCACTAGAGCAACATGAACTCAAAATCTTGTTAGGTTCATCTTTTAATTCTTTCGTCTGTGTAAACATGGTGGATTGGCAGATCCTTTGATTCATCACTACTGCTACTACTACTACTACTACTACTACTACTACTACTACTACTACTACTACTACTACTACTTCTACTACTACTACTACTACTACTCCTACTACTACTACTACTACTACTACTACTACTACTACTACTACTACTACTACTACTACTACTACTATTACTACTACTACTACTACTACTACTACTACTACTACTACTACTACTACTACTACTACTACTACTACTACTACTACTACTACTACTACTACTACTACTACTACTACTACTACTACTACTACTACTACTACTACTACTACTACTACTACTACTACTACTACTACTACTACTACTACTACTACTACTACTACTACTACTACTACTACTACTACTACTACTACTACTACTACTACTACTACTACTACTACTACTACTACTACTACTACTACTACTACTACTACTACTACTACTACTACTACTACTACTACTACTACTACTACTACTACTACTACTACTACTACTACTACTACTACTACTACTACTACTACTACTACTACTACTACTACTACTACTACTACTACTACTACTACTACTACTACTACTACTACTACTACTACTACTACTACTACTACTACTACTACTACTACTACTACTACTACTACTACTACTACTACTACTACTACTACTACTACTACTACTACTACTACTACTACTACTACTACTACTACTACTACTACTACTACTACTACTACTACTACTACTACTACTACTACTACTACTACTACTACTACTACTACTACTACTTCTGATACGATTACTAAAACTTACTCACAATTTTAAAAAAATCCAAAATGAGTAAAAAAGCTTTCAGTCAAATAGAATTTTTTGATAAATAATTTGCAATGAAAGTTGAAAATTAAGATTTCTGAACTAGAAAGGAAAATTAAAAAAAAACACAAAAATAAAACTCAAAACTTCTTTTTAATTATTAAAAATATCATTTTAGGTTTTGTTTTTTGTTTTTGAATTTTGTGTGTAGAAATTGATCTTAACTGTTGAATGTTTTGCCAAAGATTTTTTTTGTTTGCACACTTTTTTTCCATTTCAAAATTTGAATTAAAAAAAAAAACAATTTGTTGTAAAAAGTTGAGAAAAAATTTTCATTGAAAAACGAAACACGCATTAGAGTTTTTTCCGAGTTGTCAAAAAAATTACGAAATGTTAAACTTTCATTTTTGAAATTTATGAATGATTTGATGAAAAATAAAAAAATCAAAAGTGCTTCCAAGCAATAGGTTTTTAATAATTTTTTATTTGCAAAAATAAAAATACCGTTTTTTTATTCCAAAAACTGAATAAAAAAAACTACAAATCAATGAAAATGCTAATGAAAACTCTTTTGAAAAAAAAAAAAGAAAATTTTTCCATTTTTCAAAATAAAAATTCACAATTTTGTGAATTATTTTAAACGATCTTCCATTGATTTTCCAGCCTTTGCAATGTTTTGGAATAGAAAAAATCCTTCTTACGAATTTAAAAAAAACTTTTGTTAAAAAATAATTTTTCAAAAAAAGCTATTCCAATAAAAGTATTCAAAAATGAAAAAAACTATTTAAAAAAATTGACTGATTTATTACAATGGTTGATTTTTGAATAGAAAAAAATGGTTGTGAGCATTTCATTTTTTTTGAGTTTTGCTGAAAAATATTTTTCCAAAGCAAAACGTTAAAATTTTTCGTTAAACGTGTGAAATTTTTTTATTTTTATTTTTTATTATTTTCTAAGTTAATTAACATTGCTTATGAATAAAGTTACAACTTTTATTTTCATTGAAAAAAAAAATTAAAAATTAAAAATTAAAAAATTATTTCGAAATATTTTTGTCAAAAATTTTTTTCATGTTTCGATTCGCAATTTATTCACTTTTTTGCAGTTTGTTTTTTTGGTTGAAAAGTTGTTTTTCATTATTGCGAAGTAAAATTAAATAATTTTTTTTAATACCTTTCCAATCCAAGCATGTTTTTCAAAGGCATTTTAAGGGCGAAAGGAAAAGTTAAGGTTGCTGGACTAACAAACATCAAATAAAAAATAAAAGAGATGCCATTCAAAATGAAGAAACAAATTTTTTTAAATATGTATCAAAAAATTTTAATATAAAAAAAAATCTCAAAAAAATGAAATTAATTATTCAAAAAAAAATTAAAGAATTATAATGAAATTTTTCGAAAAATATCATGCTTAAAACATTTGAAAAAAAACTTATCAAAAACAAAAAAAATTTTTAAGCAAAAGTATATGAAAGCTACAAAAATAAAATACAAAGGTAGTAGTTTTTAATAAAAATTGAAAAAAATTGAACAAAAAAACAAAGTTTTACTGAAAAAAAGGGTCATTTTGAGATTATGAAAAATAAACTAACTTTGTGAAAAATATTGAAATTAATACTGAAAACAGTTTGTGGCTGTTTGTGGCTGTGAGTAGCTGTGTGTAGCTGTGGGTGGCGGTGTGTAGTGGTGTGTTGCTGTGTGTGGCTGTGTGTTATGGTGTGTGGCAATATTCGAGTCTATGTGGCGTGGTAGGGTTTCAATTGTGGCTTGTTCAAAACATGGAAATTCTCTATCAATCATCGCTGAAGGAAAAAAATAAAGAAAAATGAGACTGAGCTATAAATTTAAAAATTCAATACTGATAAAAAAAGAATTTAAATTTTTAAAAATCACAAAATAAAGGGTAAAATTATTTAAATAAAAATGAAAAATGAGAAAAAATTATAAAGAAAATCAAAAATAAAATTTTGAATTCTGTATAAAGTAATTTTTAAAATAAAAAACTGGGAAGTTTTTAACAAAAATTGTTTTGAAAAACTTTTAGAAACTCGTAGCAAAACCTTTAGCTCGAGAGGCTGACGTAAACTTTTTACGATTTGATTTTTCGGAATTATCATCTTTTTCATTGTTGAAAACCTTTTGTATAAGCGTAATTTTTTCAATAATTTTTTTAATGGAAAAACGTTTGGAGGTTTGAAATTATTGAGCAGGAAAACGGAAAATAGCTGAAAATTGGAAATTAAAAAAAAAAATTTTGAAAAATTTTTTTATTGAAAGTTTGAGTAATGAAAAATAAGGGAAAAAAATAATTGAGAATGTTTGAACCATTAAAAAACATAAAAGAAATTTTGAAATAAGTTTCAAAAAATAAGAAATTGGTGGTAAAAAACGAGAATAGAAAAAATATGAATAACAGATAAATTAAAAAAAGAAAAAAAAAGAAAAAAACTACAGAAGTGAGCTTTTTAAAAAAACGTAAAAATAAATAAATAAAATGGATAAACAATTTTTCGAAAGTATGAAAAAATAGGATGAAAAATATATATTGTGATAAAAAATATAAAAAATGGGAATTTATACAAAATAAAAATAGATAATGAACAGAAAATAAGAAAGAAAAATGGAAAAATAGAAAATAGAAAAATAGAAAAATAGAAAAAAAAAAAAGTAAAAAAAAATGATGAGGTTGGAGATGAAAGAATCGAGTGGTGAAGCAAATTGTTTTATGAATACATTAGGAACTGTTTGGAAAACATAATTACAAAAAAAACTAGAAAAAAAGAAAGCCAAAACAAAACAAAACTTGTTGGGAAAAAAATGAAAAAGAAATACTAAGTAAACTTTAAAATTATTGAAAAAAAAGGAAAAACCCGGAATAAAAAAAACAACAAAATAAAAAATGAATTATGAAATAGTTCGAAGAAAACGGAAAGATTTAATGGAAATCATTCATAAATTTGAAAAATTCTTTAAAAAAATATAAAACAAAAAAAAATAGAGAAAAGAAAAAAAAAATTATGGAAAAAAAATTCTAGAAAAAAATATTTCTAGTTGCCTTCACTTCACTGGGGTGAAATGTCCTACTTGGAAACTCTATCTCGACTGTAATCTCTGTACTCTGCTGTTTTTTACTGTACTGTATTGTGGTTATTCTCTGTACTGTATTGTGGTTATTCTCTGTACTGTACTGTGGTTATTCTCTGTACTGTACTGTGGTTATTCTCTGTACTGTACTGTGGTTGTTTTTTGTACTGTACTGTGGTTATTCACTGTACTGCGCTTTTTTTGTTCTTTGTACAGTACTGTTTTTTTTGTTTTTTTGTATTGTACTGTGTTTGTTTTACTGTACTGTGTTTATTTTCTGTACTGAATTTTTTTTGTTTTTTTTTGTTTTTACCGTACTGTGTTTATTGTTTTGTGCTGTACTGTGTATATACTATTGTATATTCATTGTTACTATTATTTGTTTATTTTTCCAAATATTGATTCCCTTTTTTTAAGCGCCACAACAAGCAACTAAGACGTGTGTCTTAATTTTGTACTGCCGCGTACTTATTTGTACTCTGTTTTATTGGTCTTCATGAAGCGCATAATTTTATTGTCGTTCACTTTGCAGTACTAATTTTTCGTGCTTCAAACTGTGATGCAATCTGCCTAAATATCACATTGTACTCAAGTTTTATTCGATTTTCTTCATTTTACTGTATTATTCCATATTGTGCTGATGTGTGCTGTATTCTTACATGTTGTACTAAAGTTTACTGTATTGTATTAGTTGTAATAGGTTGTACTGTATTGTTCTGGTTGTAATGAGTTGTATTGGAGTTTACTGGTTGTAGTAGCTTGTACTGTAGTGTACTGGTTGTAGTAGCTTGTACTGTAGTGTACTGGTTGTAGTGCAAGTTGTAAGTTCTCACCACGGTATAATCAATTTGTAAGTTGTGAACATTTTGCAAATTTACAATTTTTTGTACTGTAGTATTAAACTCTTTCGTACTGTGGTTTTAACTTTTATGTACTGTAGTTTTGAACTGTTTTGTACTGTAATTTTGAACTGTTTTTCATCTTAATTCTCACTTTTTCTAGCGCAAAATAATTTTTCATATTCTGAAATGTTTTCCAACCACTCCACACCACCAAGCCATAAACATCCATCCAACTTGTACCCCACTCCTCCCTCGTAAATTTGATATTCTTTTTCAAATTCACTTTTAAATGTTATAATTTTTTTTTCGTTTTTTTCTACTATTTTTTTTCTTTTATTTTCAAGTTATACAGTTTTTTTTGTTTTTTTTACTATTTTTTTATTGTTTTTAATTTAAATAGTTTTTTTGTTTTTTTTTATTGAGAGTTTTTTTTTGTGTTTGGACTTTATTTGAGAGTTTTTTTGGAATTTTTTCAATTAAATTTTTTTTTATAGTTTTTTAAAATATTTTTCAAAATTTTTTTCAAATAAATACACAGGAAATATTTGTTAAAAAATTAATTTTATTTGGTTTAAGAACAAAAAAAAATATTCAAAATTAAAAAGAAAAAACTAAAGTTCAATAAAAATTCTGTAAAAAATTGCTGAAAATGGGAATAAAGTAACAAATAAAAAAAAAAAAAATATTGTATACCCAACAAAAAGTGAAAAAAAAAATAAAACGAAAAAAAAAACAAAAAAAAACCCAGTAAGAATCACTGGAGAAGAGAGATTGACTGACTCGAAATTAGTGTGTCATTCTGACGAGGAGATAAACGATAAAAACTCCAGGGAGAATATCAGAGATCTTCGAGGTATAAAAAAAAACTAAAACCTTGTTGAAAAAAATAAAAATCTTGTTTAAAAAGAAAAAAAAAACTTTGTTCGAAAGGAAGAAATTTGTTAAAAAATGGAATTTTGCTAGAATAAGATAAAAGTTTTGCTCAAAAAAGTTGATTCTGGCTAACATTTTGATCTGAAAACTTTGATAAAAAATCCAATAAAAAAACTAATTTTTCTTCGATAATTCCGATTTTATGGTTTTTTATGACTCTATTTCAAAGATATTTATCGATTTATTGGAAAAAAAAACTAAAAAAATGAATTTGAAACATTTGAACGCTAGGCTGAATTGTTCATATATTGAATCAAATTATTTAATTTTATTAAATATTATTTAAAATAATTGAAATAAGTTTTATTAAAATTTTTTTAAATTTTTTCAAGTTTTAATCTTATTTTTATTATTTGAAATAGAAGAATCTTTTTATTAAACTGAAAAATGTTTTTTTATGATGATGAATATTAAAAAATATATATAAAATCATCAAAACAAAAAACAACGACAAAACCTTTGAAGAGGTACTATTCATTGAAATAAAAATGAATGATTCAACATCAATTCAAACAATAATTTTTTTATCAAGTTGAAAAACTGAGAAAAACAGTCATTCAAAGAAGAATTTTTCTGTGAAAAAAAACAATATTTTGTTTCTACGTCGTTCCGCAACGCTTTACGATATGCTGCGATACCTTGAAATACACATAATGATACCACATAAAAATACCTTAATAACAATACAACTTTCATACAAATATTTTTCATACAAATACCTCTGAAACAAAGATCAAATCAAACAAATACCTCATACAAAGACCTTTCAATATAATTGCAAATTTCATGAATAAATTGAGATAGAAATATAATGAAGAAATTGAAAAAACATTAGAAAGATATTTTTGCAAATAAAAAAAAATGATTTAGAAAAATTAAAAAAACTAGAACAAAATGAATTTTAACTGGAAAAAAAAACTAACTTGAAAAAAAAAACTAACTTGAAAAAAAATAAACATATTGATATATGAATAAAAATGAAAGTGAAAAAAACAATTGGTGGATGAGAGGAGCAAAATGAAATGAAGATCATTATAGAGACATTAGTCAAAAAAAAAAGAATTAAGTTCGAATTAATCAAGTGTGGGACCCCATTGGAAAACAAATGAGAGAGAAAAAAAAGAAAAAAAACTTTGTTAAGTAAAATAAAAATAGGAAAAAAAACTTTGAGATTGACCTTGAAAATTGAAATTAACCTTGTCTACACTTGTTAATAAAAATAACAAAACTGAATTACAGTTTTTTTCAGTGAAAAAAATTTCTTTGTTTGAAAATTTAATAAACCAACAATCCTTTTGTTGAAGATGATTATCGATGATAAAAACAGGAAAAACAAATTTTGAAAAACGTTGAGATTTGATAAAAATAAATTGATCATATAAAAACAAAAATAATGACTGATAATTTGTATATCAAGTTTTTTTTTCATAATTTTTTTTCAATTTTTTGGAATATCGCCAAAAATCACCTGAGACAGGTTGTCGCTGGGTGTTCGAGACACTTAAAAAACGAAAAAAACTTGAAAGTTTTTTTTATTAAAAAAATTTTGATTTTTTTTGATTTGTTGAATTTAAAAAAAAACAAAGTTAAGTTTTCTTAACTACTTGAAAATAATAGGAAAAACTTGAAAAGAGTATTGTGAGAGAATGTCTTGAAAAAACTTTGTAAGAAAAATTAAAAAAAGAAAAAACAAGAGTCAATAATTTTGAAATTTTTAATTTAAGTTGACGAAAAAAATGAATTATTTTTGTTGAAAACAGAGAAAAAAATTCAAAAATTCAAAACCGAAAATTTTTTGTTGTTGTGAAAACCCTTGGATTTATATTTCAACATGAATTCTGTTCAACACAATGCTAATGCTTCATTTTTGATATTAAAAAACAATTATTTTTTTTAAATTTTTTTTTTTCAAATTCTAAAAAATAAAAATCATAATAAACTAATAACAAAACAAAAAAAAACTTTCTTCTAGAAAAAAAAAATTCAAAAAAACAAAACAGACTTTCAAATGTTTTTTCAATTAATTTATTTTTTAATTTTTTTTCTCCTACTTTTCAATTTTTCTCAAAACTTCTTTTTTAATCACGTGTTCAATCATTTTCTGATAGAACCTCACCTATATATAATTACGGATGATAAAAATGAGTAATCAGTATGGATTTTTTATATTAAAAAAGGTTTTTTTCTTTTTGTTTTTTTTAACTATGAAAAAAATGTGTGTTTTACTTATAAAAAACCTTTGATTATCATTTTATATTTTTCTTTATTATTATTATTATATTTATTATTATTATTATTATTACTATTTTTCTATTGTTCAAAACGACGAAGTTAATAGCGCATTGGTGCATGATGGATGGATGGAAAATGAAAGAGAATTCCGCGGTGGATGGATGGATGGATGGATAGATGGGTAGATGGATGACTTGATAAATGAATGGATGGATGGAAGGATGGATGGATGGATGAATGAACGGATGGATGAATGGATGGATGGATGGATGGATGGATGGATGGATGGATGGATGGATGGATGGATGGATGGGTGGATAGAATGAATAGAGGAAATAGATGGATAGAACAGATGGATGGATAGATAGATGACTAGATAACTGAAAGAAAAACAATTGGTTGAATAAACGGATGAAATGGATGGATAGATGGATGAATGGGTGGATGGATGGATGGATGGATGAATGGATGGATGAAGGGATGGATGGATGGATGGATGGATGGATGGATGGATGGATGGATGGATGGATGGATGGATGGATGGATGGATGGATGGATGGATGGATAGATGGATGGATGGATGGATGGATGGATGGATGGATGGATGGATGGATAGATGGATGGATGGATGGATGGATGGATGGATGGATGGATGGATGGATAAGTAATTTGGTGGATTGGTAAATAAATGAATAGGTGTATATATGAAAAGATGGATGGATTGATGGATGTTTAGATGAAAAATTGTATGGATGGATGAATGTATGGATGAATGAAAGGATAGATGCATCGATGAATGAATGAAGGAATAGAATGAGGAATGGATGGATAAACGACAAATGAATCGATGAATGAATGAGTTTTTGGATGTCTGTTTGAAAATATGAATGAATAGGAACGTTGAAAACGGAAATCAATAGAAAGAAAAACTAAGCAAAAAGTATTACAAATCATAATAATAATAATAATAATAATAATAATAATTAAAAAAATAATAATAAAATAACGATAATAATAATAATTTTTTTTTTAATTAAAAAAAATAAATAAAAAAACTTTATTATTATTATTATTAGAAACGATAAAGAAAAAAAACAAATGAAAATATAAAAAAAACAAAATAGTAAGAAAAATGAGGACAAATTAAATTCTGAAAAGTAAAATGATTGGGTATTGTTGATTCGATGGAAGATACCATTTTAATGGAGGGGTGTTTGCCGTGCCTGCAAAACAAACCACAAATCTTGGCCGAGTTTATTTTTCGAATATTTTTGTGAAAGATTTTTTTTGTATGGAAATACAAAAAAATTTAGTTAATAGTTTGAAATTTGGAAGAAAAACAAGTGAGCCAGATCTGAAAATAATTATTTTTGTTAAAAATAAAAAAAATATGGCAAAATAATTGAAAATCATTGAAAACCACGAAAATTATTCACAAGTAATTAAAAGAAAAACTAAAAAAATTGAATTTTGAACAAGCAAAAAAAAAAAACCTTGGTACAATAGAAAGAAAAATGACATAGAATGAAAAAACAAAACAAAATAAAAACAAAATATATAAAAAAATCGAAAAAACAATTAATATTAAATAAATATCAGCAAAACAAAAACAAAATAACTAAAAACGGAACGAAAAAACAATAAAAGCAAACAAAACAAGGATGACAGATGCAGAATGGAAGACAGCCCATCAACGTAAATGTACTTCTATTGGAAGTCTGTAGGGAGTTTTGATGAATGCTCATTCGGAAAAAAAAAATGAAGCAAAATTAGAAAAAAAATTAAAGATTCAAAGGGAAAATTCTTAAAAAAACGAGAAAAAAAACAGAATATGAAATGACAAACGAATACAAAAAAAAATAAAAAATAGAAAAAATAGAATTTTAATGAAAATGACTTTTGAAATTTATTGAAAAAATTTAGATTGATAAAATAATATTCAAAATTTGAAATTCAAAATAATATATAAAAATTGAAAAAAACTTTCATTAATTTTATTTCATCCAAAATTGAAAAATGAATGAAAATTATACAGAAAAAATCAAAATAAAGATTTGAAAAATCCAATTAAATAAAATCCCAATACAAAAAATTGAAAAATTTCAACAATGACATAAACACAGAAAAAAATAATTAAAAAAATATTTAAAAAAACATTTTTATTTTCATGTAACTCAGAGTCAAATTCATTTTTCATGTCAAAAAAAAACAAAGAAGTGAAATAATAACAAAAAAAAAAATAATAAAAAATGAAAAATAAAAATAAAAATAATAATAATAATATTATTATTATAAATAATAATAATAATAATAATAATAATAATAATAATAATAATAATAATAATAATAATAATAATAATAATAACAATAATAATAATAATAATAATAATAATAAGAATAAGAATAAGAATAATAATAATAATAATAATAATAAAAAAATAAATAATAATAATAATAATAATAATAATAGTAATAATAATAATAATAATAATAATAATAATAATAATAATAATAATAATAATAATAATAATAATAATAATAATAATAATAATAATAATAATAATAATAATAATAATAATAATAATAATAATAATAATAATAATAATACAAATAATAATAATAATTATTATTATTATTTTAATAATAATAATAATAATAATAATAATAATAATAAAAATAATAAATAAAAACAAAAATAAAAATAATAAAAATGAAATTAATTAAAGTAGCATTGAAAACTTTTGATGCTGCAAATAACAGCACTCAACGACGAAAAAAAACTCATTTTTTGAACGCGTTTTGTGAAGTAATTATTTTTTTAATTTTTGGCAAAAATTCTTTTTTTATTTTTCAAAATTAATTTTACTTTCATTAATGTTTTTTTTTTCCAAGTTTTTTTCATGTCATGTCGTTTTTAATTTTTCATTATTCATTTTTAATTATATTTTGTTCAATTTATATTTGAAAAAAATATGATTTATTTTGTTTTTTCCACCGAGGTTTTTTGTTATCAATTTTTTTTCATTTTAGTTTTTTTTTCAATTTTTCATCTCTTTTTTTATTTTTTCATTTTCTTTTTTTCCAAATTTATTATATCTAATAAATCATTATCTGTTTTTTATTTTTTAATTCAGAAAATTTGTTTTTTTAATTTTTTTTCTCTGAAAAACCTTCTGATTAATTGACTCTTCCATCGGATTACTTGAATAGCTAGCAAAACTTGTTTTTGTAGGAAAACAATCTTTTTCTTTTAAATATAGATTCACTTTTCTAATTCTTCAATTGGTTTTTGATTTATTTTTCAATTATTTTTTTTTATTGGTTTCAATAAAAAAGAATTTCAAATGTAATAAGTGAAGCTTTCAAACTATTTATTCAATTTTCATTTTCAATCACTTCTTATTTTTTAATTTTTTTCTTTCTTTTTTCATTCACCTTTTTTCAAGTTTTTTCATCCATCCTCCATCCATCCTCCATCCCTCCCCTATCCCTCCCCTATCCCTCTCTCATTCCTCCCTCATCCCTCCCCTATCCCTCCCTCATCCCTCCCTCATCCCTCCCTTATCCCTCCCCTATCCCTCCCTCATCCCTCCCTCATCCCTCTCCTATCCCTCCCTCATCCTTCCCTCATCCCTCCCTCATCCCTCCCTCATCCTTCCCTCATCCATCCTCCATCCCTCCCTCATCCCTCCCTCATCCATCCTCCATCCCTCCCCTATCCCTCTCTCATTCCTCCCTCATCCCTCCCTTATCCCTCCCTCATCCCTCCCTTATCCCTCCCCTATCCCTCCCTCATCCCTCCCTCATCCCTCTCCTATCCCTCCCTCATCCTTCCCTCATCCCTCTCTCATCCCTCCCTCATCCCTCCCCTATCCCTCCCTCATCCCTCCCTCATCCCTCCCCTATCCCTCCCTCATCCCTCCTCCATCCCTCCTTCATCCCTCCCTCATCCCTCCCTCATCCCTCCCCTATCCCTCCCTCATCCCTCCCCTATCCCTCCCTATCCCTCCCTCATCCCTCCTCCATCCCTCCCTCATCCCCCCCTCATCCCTCCCTCATTCTTTTTCCATCCCTTTTTCCATTTTTTCCATTGTTTCTTCCACTATTCTTTTATCCTTCTTCCATCCCTTCTTCATCCATTTTTAATCCTTCTTTCATCCTCTTCCATCCATTTTTAATCCTTCCTTCATTCCTTTTACA
>OX387258.1:1818589-1823589 GCA_947562095.1 Branchellion lobata | reverse complement strand
AACAAAAAAAATAACTATTGGTGGAAAAAAAAAGAAATAAAAAACAAGTAAAGCAGCAAAGAAAATGAAAATTATCGAAATAAAAGGATTATTGGCAATATACACTCAATTATCAGCAAAATTAACTTAAATATTGACTAAAAATAATTTTTTTGTTTGAAAAAAACTATTTTGTTGAAAAATAATTTTTCAAATTGAAAAATGGCGTTTTGTGGGAGAATTAAAAGTGTTTCTAACGAAGTTCATTGTGGAAAAAAAATAGAAAAACTGAAATGTTAAATGAAAAAAAAAACAAAAAAACAAAAATGATAAAGATATCAAAAATAGAGAAAACAGAAATAAATAATTAACCAAAAAAAGAAATTTTTGGAAAAAAGTGTGAAAAAAACGAAAAAAAAAGTACAAAACATAAAAAAAAGGAATAAAAAAAACTAACCAAAAAAAAAAAAATAAAAAAATAAAAAAAACTGAAAAGTAAGTAAAAAAAATTAAAAACTACGGATGAAAAATAGAAGGTGCATAAGTAAAGGTATATGCTTCTCGTATGCCGAAAGGCCATGGATCATAACTGGTACAAAGTCATCCTCATCATCATCATCACCCTCGTCATCATCATCATCATCATCATCATCATCATCACCCTTGTCATCATCTTCATCATCACCCTCGTCATCATCATCATCACCCTCGTCATCATCATCATCATCATCATCATCATCACCCTCGTCATCATCATCATCACCCTCGTCATCATCATCATCACCCTCGTCATCATCATCATCATCACCCTCGTCATCATCATCATCATCACCCTCGTCATCATCATCATCATCATCACCCTCGTCATCATCATCATCATCACCCTCGTCATCATCATCATCATCACCCTCGTCATCCTCATCATCATCACCCTCGTCATCATCATCATCATCATCCTTGTCATCATCATCATCATCGCCCTCGTCATCATCATCATCATCATCATCACCCTTGTCATCATCATCATCATCACCCTCGTCATTATCATCATCATCATCATCATCATCATCATCATCATCATCATCATCATCATCATCATCATCATCACCCTTGTCATCATCATCATCATCATCACCCTCGTCATCATCATCATTCTCGTCGTCCTCCTCTTCTTCGTCGTCCTTTTCACCTTCTTCATTTTTTTTCTTTTTCTCTTTTTTCTCTCCATTCTTTTTTTTTCTTTTTCATCTTCATTTTTTTTTCTTATTTAAAAAAAAATTTTTCTTATTTTTTTCGTTTCTTTTTTTCTTTTTTTTGTCTTTTTTTTTCATTTTTATTCTTATCAATCCTTTTTTTCTTCTTCATTTTTTTCTTCTCTTTTTTTTTCCTCCTCTCACCTCTTTATTTTCCTATCCATGTTTTTAACCTCAATTTTATTTTTTTCATTTTTTTTCATTAAATTATTTTTTCAAAAATATTTTTCTCATTAATTTCAATTTCAGCTTGATCGTTTTCATCGTTAAAAAAATTAAACATGAAATTAATAAAAATAAAAACCATGATAATGAGAAATTAAAATTAAATAATTAAGATATTATTATTATTATTATTATTATTATTATTATTATTATTATTATTATTATTATTATTATTATTATTATTATTATTATTATTATTATTATTATTATTATTATTATTATTATTATTATTATTATTATTATTATTATTATTATTATTATTATTATTATTATTATTATTATTATTATTTTTATTATTATTATTATTATTATTATTATTATTATTATTATTATTATTATTATTATTATTATTATTATTATTATTATTATTATTATTATTATTATTATTATTATTATTATTATTATTACTATTATTATTATTATTATTATTATTATTATTATTATTATTATTATTATTATTATTATTATTATTATTATTATTATTATTATTATTATTATTTTTATTATTATTATTATTATTATTATTATATATTTTATTTTATTTTTGAATAAAAAATAGTTTTCGTGCAGTTAAGTTATTTTTTTTTGAATGAGTTTCTGATTGTTCATAAAAACTTTTTTTAAAGCTTTTTTAATTTTTCGGAAATTTGTATTTGTAGTTTTTCTTCGAGTTTTTTTTATTTTTTTTTTTTGCAAATCATTTTATTATAGTTTTTGTTTTGTTTTCATGCCAAAAAAACTGTTCATTACGTTGCGTCATCTTGTTACCACAATGAAGTTGCTAGGCAGGCCTGAAGGAGAAAAAGATAATGGAACAAGCAAGTGTATTTCACATCAAAACTAACATTTTCTTTTTTTTCTCAAACTTTTTCTTTTTTTTTTCCAATTTTTTTTTCTTGAGTTTATTTTACCAACTAAAGTTTTTAATTAATAATTTATAAATATTTTCAATTTATTTTTTTCGAATTTAGTTTTTTGTTGTTTTTATGCCTTATCAAAGTTTTATTTTTGCATCAGCGGTTTGAATATTACTGCACCTGCTCTGAGAACACTCTATGGTTTCAGTTTTTTTTTTGTTTTTCAGTTTTGAAAAAGATTCCAGACAAAATATCCTGGGTTGAAAAACTTCTTTTTTTTTCAAATGTTTTTTCAAATTAATTTCAGATCTGAAATCTCCGCATAACTAGCACTTTTAGAGTATCATCTACAAATCACATCAGTGGAAAAAACTGACGCAAAAAACAAAAAAAAAATGCAAGAAAATGACAACGAAATTAGAAAAAAAAGAGCAAAAATTTCAAATTTGAAAAGAATTTATTTAAAAAAACAAAAAATTAAATTTTTTTTTGAAAACAAGTGAAAAGAAAATTGGAAACAAATGACAACAAAATTATGAGGAAATGGTCGGACAAAACCTTTTTTGAAAATTGCAAAATTATTTGTAAAAAAAAAGAAAAAAAAGATCATAAAATTGAAAAAAAAACTTATTTTTTCAAACAATTTCAATCAAAGTAAGTTTGTACACAGTTTTTTCTAAAAAACAATTTTTTTAATTATCGGAAAAAACTTCAAATGAAAAAAAATGAGTAAAAAAAACGAAATAATGCCAAAAAAAAACAAATCAAGTGATAAAAACAAAACACTGACTCTGATTAATAGCAATAAAATTTTCTGGGAGCATATGAAAAAACAAATAAAAAACAAATAAAAACAATAAACCAAATAAGAGTGTTTTATTTTTTTGTCGTGCGTCTCATATCAGAAAAACCACTTTTGACACATCAGCAACAGACTTTTATACCGTACTTACAACTATATCGAAGAAAAAAAAATTTAAAAAAAAAAAAAAAAAAAAATCTTTATTAACAACGAACTAAGAGCAACCACAAAACTCAAAATCAATAGAAAAAAAATTAAACCAATTGGAGAATCAGTAGAAAAACTGAATCATCAAAAAAAGAAAAAACTGACAAAATTGGAAAAGAATTTAATAAAAAATCACGAAAGAGGTTTAAAATTACGAAACAAACTTTATGTTGTTTAAAAAAAAGTTTTGAAAATGAAAACTGAAATTATTAGAAAAATTTCAGAGTATTGTGAATAGAATTAGAACGATTGATGAAAAAAGCCTGAAAAATGAAAAAAACCTATAAAAAGTGACATCCATTCAACATCCTCCAACATTCTCCAACGTCTTTCAACATTCTCCAACATCTTTCAACATTCTCCAACATCCTCCAACATTCTCCAACATCCTTCCAACATTCTCCAACATCCTTCCAACATCCTTCCAACATCTCTCCAACATCTCTCCAACATTCTCCAACATCTCTCCAACATTCTCCAACATCCTTCCAACATTCTCCAAAATCCTTCAACATCCTCCAACATCCTCCAACATCCTTCCAACATCCCTCCAACATCTTCCAACATCCCTCCAACATCCTCCAACATCCTCCAACATCCTCCAACATCCCTCCAACATCTTCCAACATTTTCCAACATCATTCAACATCCTCCAACACCACTTGAATAACAATCCCAACCTTTTCCAACATTTAAAAAAATTTCATACAACATTTAATTGAACAGTTGTATGAATTATCATTTATAAACTTTACACACACACACACACACACACACACACACACACACACACACACACACACACACACACACACACACACACACACACACACACACACACACACACACACACACACACACACACACACACACACACACACACACACACACACACACACACACACACACACACACACACACACACACACACACACACACACACACACACACACACAAACACACACACACACACACACACACACACACACACACACACACACAGACACACACACACACACACACACACACACACACACACACACACACACACACATACACACACAAACACACACACACAACACACAACACACACACACACACACACACACACACACACACACACACACACACAAACACACACACACACAACACACAACACACACACACACACACACACACACACACAAACACACACACACACACACAACACACAACACACACACACACACAAACACAAACATACACACACTCGAGAGAAATCAAAGAAGTGCAGCAAATGACATGACATACATACAGAGACAGAAGCAGATATAAACAGCAAGACAAAGAATGACAAGAAGAAACATAATAACCAAAACAAGAGTTACACAGTCATAAAATAAACATTAATTCACACACTCAAATAAGTATGTAAACATAAAAACACACAAACACATAAAAGAACATAAAAGAACACAAATACTCACACACACACACACACACACACACACACACACACACACACACACACACACACACACACACACACACACACACACACACACACACACACACACACACACACACACACACACACACACACACACACACACACACACACACACACACACACACACACACACACACACACACACACACACACACACACACACACACATACACACACACACACACACA
>OX387258.1:1798589-1811089 GCA_947562095.1 Branchellion lobata | reverse complement strand
CCATCCATCCAATCCATCCATCCATCCATATCCATGGTACAATAGCAACAGGAGTACCTTGGAACGTATTAAACAGATTCCTTGATGTTCTAACCTACTTCGAGTTATCTTCTTCTTCCACTAATTATTACCATCACTGGCATGGTTCCTCATAAATATTATTTTAATTATTCCACTATAATTTTATAATTTATTTTTATTTATTTATTTTATAATTATTTTAGTGTATTTTTGTAATTATGCAAACAAAAATTTTTAAATTTTTTAAATATTTTTTCAAATTATCATTGTTTTTTTTTTCATATTTATGTTTTTCATAATTATCGTTATAATTATTTCATTAAAATTATTGCCATAATAAATTTATTAATAATATTATCATAATTATTGTCATAATAAGTTTATTAATAATATTATCATAATTAATTCATTAATATTGAACCACACACTGCCACACTGGGCGACACACGCCACAGCATGTGCCAAATAATACGTTCAACCACATTTGCATAAAAATATAGATACAAACATGTGAACAAACGCGTATACAAATATACATACAAACTTGATTACAAACGCAAACGCATACAAACTTACATACAAACGCATGCAAGCTTACAAACAAAAGACAAACTTACATACAAACGCGTGTAACTTACATACAAAAGCATACAAACTTACAAACAAACGCATACAAACTTTCATGCAAAAATTGACACACTAACATACCAACATTTGCGCACTAGCTACAAAGAACAGAAATTATAGTTAAATAAATTTGGTCTTTTTATCGGTCATGAATACACATGTTCATACGGCGCTATAAAAGGCAAATGGTTTCTTTCCTTGCTCATGATAGTGATCTTGTGTGATGTCGAGGAGAGAAGGTGAAGAAAGGAAAAGAGAGAAAAAATGAAGGAGAGAGGAGGAGGAAGAGGAGGAAGAAGAGGAGAAGAAGGAAGAGGAGGAGGAGGAAGAGGAGGAGGAAGATGAAGAGAAGGAGGAGGAAGAGGAGGAGGAAGAGAAGAAGGAAAAAGAAGAGAAAGAGGAGGGAGAAAAGGAGGAAGAAGAGGAGGAGGAAGATGAGGAGGAGGAAGCTAGGAGAAGGAAGAAAAAAGGAAGAAGAAGAGAAGGAGGCGAGGAAGAGAAGAAGGAGAATAAAAAGAAAAAGAAAAAAGAGGGAAAAAAGTGAAAGGTTATGAAAATGATAAAAAAATTTGGGAAAAAACTAAGAATAAATAAGAGAAAAATAAAAATAGAAGAGTAATAAATAAAAACTTGAAAGAGAAAAAAGAAAAAAAAGTGATTAAGCTGACAGAGCATTAAAGAATAATAACAATGAATACGTGATAGGAGAAAATAGATGGTGATACTGAATGAATGGTGATATGAATGGATGGTGTAATGAATGGATGGTGATACTGAATGGATGGCGATATGAATGGATGGTGATACTGAATAGATGGTGATATGAATGGATGGTGATATGAATGGATGGTGATATGAATGGATGGTGATATGAATGGATGGTGATATGAGTGGATGGTGATATGAATGGATGGTGATATGAATGGATGTGATATGAATGGATATGATATGAATGGATATGATATGAATGGATATGATATGAATGGATGGTGATATGAATGAAAGGTGATATGAATGGATGTGATATGAATGGATGGTGATATGAATGGATGGTGATATTGGTTTTTTCTAAGAAGTTTTTTTAGTTTGGAAGATTTTTATAAGTTTTGCTAGTTGTTTTTAAAGTGGAAGATATTGCTACTTTTTTAAAATTTGAAATGTAAAATTTTAAAAGTGAATTATTCTTTTAGACAGCCAAACCTTTCGCTGGAAAAACTTTGTGAATGTAAAAAACACAAAAAAATTGAAATTAAAAAAATTGAAAAAATGTATAAAAACGAAAAAACCAATTCTACAAAAAATGAGTACAACCGTAAAAAACTGAAATAAATTATATAAAAAAAAGAATATATAAAATATAAAAAAAACTCATTACAGCTTAACAGACGTATCTGGCAAATAAATGAAAGCTTCCAAGTTGGAATTTGTTTATAACTTAAAAAAAAACAAAATTTAAAAATAATAATAAAATAATAATAAGAATAATAAAATAACAATAATAATAATAAAATAATAATAATAATAATAAAATAATGAAAAATGAAAAACAAACATTGAAGTCATAACATGAAACAGAAATATAGGACAAAATTGTAAATTAAAAGAAAAAAACAAATGCTAAAAATTAAATGATTGGACTAAAAACAAGGCAAAAAAAACGATAAATTTATTTTGAAGGTTTTTTTCATTTTGAATTTTGTCTGAAGATTTATAATCTTAAAATAAAAAAGTTGAAATAAAAATTTTGAACGTAAAAAAGTTTATTAAAAAAAATTAATTTAAAACAAAAAAATCTTTGAACGAATATGTCTTTTGGAAAATTTCCTTAAACAAGAAATGTTTGAAAAAAAAATACAAAAAACAAATTTGGATTCAGAAAAATAGTTTTTATACATTGACAAACGCCTCAGTAATTTTGATTGTTCTCACAACAAAGGAACCCATAAAAGAATGAGAACTGGTCAAAAAAGAAAAACAAAAAGAATTAAAAATACAATAAAAAACTGAATTAACAAAAACAAATTTGAAAAAAAAAATTAATACCAATACAAAAAAAGATCGAAAAAACATTCAAAAGTATATAAAAACTGAAAACATGAAAAAAATAATTGCAAAAGAAAAATAGACAGAAAAAGAAGTCACAAAAAAAAATATATAAAAAAACAAAAAATAAAAAAAATAAAAATAAAACGGAAAAAAGAAAAAAAACACAAGACAATGAGATGTAAACACACGAGCGATAATGGATGTGTGTTTATGTGGGATGTGAAAAAGGAGGTTGCCTTGGGAGCACCACTGGAAACAATAACAATAATAATAACATGAATAATTGAAATAATAATAATAAAAAAATTATTTAAAAATAATTACTAAAAATAGAACAAATAAAAATAAAAATAAAAATAAAAATAACAATGATACTGAAAAAAAAAGTATTGAAAATAATAATAATTATTATAATAAAAATTGAAACAGAAATCTGTAAATAATAATTATTATATTAATAATAATTATTATAAAAACACTACAATAATAATAATTTTTTAAAATTTTATTTTTATCAAAAATATTAACATTCAAATAATAATAATAATAATAATCAAAACACAACAATAATATTATTTTTATTAATAATTTTTTAAAATTAAAAATTAAAAAACTACAATAATGATTATGCAAACAATGTTTTTACAATAACAATTCAAAAAATACTAATAATGAAAACTTATACAACGTAAACAACGATATAAAAAAAAGAAAAAAAACAAAATTAATGCAAAAACAAAATTACAGAGCAACAAATAATATAACGACGAAAATATAAATAAAGTAACCTTAAAAATAACACGGAAAAAGAATGGAATAGTGAAAACAAAAAAAAATAACAAAGAACATTAGATAATCATAAACAACAAGAAAAAATAACAAAATATCATCATAAAAAACAGAAAATGAATAAAAAAAAAGAATTGTTATTAATAACAGACTCAAAAAACAAAACAACACCAACAAAAAAACGAAAACACACAAAAAAAAATAAAAACAACAAAAATAAACAAAAAAACAAAACACACAAACTACACCTACCACATAAACAACTGCAATTAACACTGATGTAACAGAGATGAGAAAAATAAACAAAACTTTGAGAAAAATAATAAATGAAAAACATAAATATATTTGTTCTTGAGAATAAATTGCTTCAAAATAACAACAAAAACAGAATTGATGAAAAAAAAAAAACTGTTTTTCATCGATTTTTTGTGAACTTTCCAGAAAACTAGAAAATCTTTTCTTCCATTTTTTTTCTTATTTTTTCTTAATTTTTTTTGACATTTTTCTTCTTTTTTTCATCGTTTTTTACTTTTTTCTTTTTACATGAAAAGTTATGCGTGTTTATGAATTTTTGTAGCGCTAAACTTTTGGGCATTTTTGTTTGTGTGCATTGATTGCTCGTGTGAAGCGGAATATGTTAAAAGAAGATTCGATCTTAAAAGAAGATCCGATCTTAAAAGGGGATTTTGATAATAAAAGTGAATTAGATTTTAAAAGTGGATTATATGTTGAAAAGTGGATTCCATGTTAAACGTGAATTTTATGTTAAAAGTGGAATTCATGGTGAAAGTTTACTTCGAGACATAGTGAATTATGAATTCCAATGAATTGTGAATTCATAAACTTTTGTTTGTGAGTTTTTTTCAATTTTTAAAAATCATTTCGAAGAAAGACAAAAAAATGGAAGGAGTTTTTCGATTTTGTTTTTTTTGAAAAAGTTTCAAATTAGACAATTTTTTCGATTCTTATTTTCATTTTTTTATAATTATTAAAAAAATTGATATTAATTTCAAAACTAATTTAAAAAAATAAAACCAACACACATTCTATTTTCCACCATTGAAGTATGGTTGAAAAAAAAGAAAAAAAAAACAAACGACGCACTGGTGTGGTCTAGTGGTTTGAGTGCTAGACAAGAGTCATAGTTTCAAACAGAAGAGCGTAGGTTCAAATCCCAAGAGTCTCGTTGTCACAAAAGGAGAGAGTAACCTTTTTTGCTCGGGTATCAGCGATGATGATGAAGATTTGAGTCAAATCCATTTTTAAACCATCGGCTGTTTTAAAATTTTGTTTTCATTTATTTTTTTTGACAAATAAAAAAAATATAAAACGTTGGAAAACATCGTTATTATTTCACTTTATTTTGCAATTTTTTTAATTTTATTTTAGTTTGAAAAAGGTTTTGTGGTTTTGAAGTTTTGATTCGTTTTGATTCTTCATTAACACACGCCGTCGATGTATGCCTTCACTTATTCTCGCATTTATTAATTTCAAAAGTTTTTTTTTCACACAATTCATCTTTTTTTTTCTTTTTTTTCTTTTTTTTTCTTTTTTCTATTATTTTTCTCCATTTATGTTTTTTCTGTTTATGTAATTCCTATTTATGTTTTTCCCATTTTTGTTTTTTTCATTTTTATTCTCTATTATTTTTTTTGTAATTTTTTTGAATATCATGTTTTTACTATTAATTTTTGTTTAATTTGTTTTTTTTTTCGATTTTAATTTTAATTTTTTTGTTGTTACTCTGATGTTTCAACTAAATTTTTCAATAGAATCTATATTGAATTTTTATTTTTTCAGAATGTCAAAACTCCAAAAAAAATTGGAAATAAAAACCATTTTTCTGATGGAAAAAACTAGAATTAAAAGTATCAAAAAAGGGATTGTAAGCAAGAAAACAAAAATAAAACTTGAAAAAAAATTTCAAAATGATAGTTGAGTGAATTCAAAATAGAAAAACAAGAAAGATTATGATGAAAAATTGATGAAAAAATGCCTAAAGCTTCTGATAAAAACATTAAAGATGAAAAAAGAACGAAGCACGGAATATGAAAAAAAACTCCGGAAGCTGACAGAAAAACTTGGAAAAAATTATAACTGAAATCTTTCAAAGTTCCACCATCTCTGGAGGTGCTTTCATCCAGAAGAAAAAATAAATAAACTCATAAAAACGAAGAAAACGAAAAACAAAACAAAAAACAAATACGAAAAAAACAGAAAACCAAAAAAAACAAAAACGAAAAAAAAAAAACAAATCTAAAAAATTAAATGCAATAAAAAAGTGCCGATTTATGGGGAAAATGAGCACAAGAACCACATAAATAACTGATAAAAAACATTTTATGGGAGATAACAAAAACGAAAAACAAAAGTTTTTATGAATAAACAGTGGAAAAACATGACTTAGTAGCTCGTTTAACTGAAAATCTGTTGACATGACAACAACAACAACAAAATCATCATCATCATCACCATCATCATCATCATCATCATCATCATCATCATCATCATCATCATCATCATCATCATCATCATCATCATCATCATCATCATCATCATCATCATCATCATCATCATCATCATCATCATCATCATCATCATCATCATCATCATCATCATCATCATCATCATCATCATCATCATCATCATCATCATCATCATCATCATCATCCTCATCATCATCATCAAAAACGTCTTCTAGCCCCATCACGACCATCATCTTTTTCCTCATCCTCACTTCGTTCTCTCACTCCCTCGATGCAGTTCCACGTTCATCATTACCACAATCTTCATCATCTTCTTCTTCTTCTTCTTTATCTTCTTCTTTATCCTCTTCTTTGTCCTCCTCTTTGTCCTCCTCTTTGTCCTCCTCTTTGTCCTCCTCTTTGTCCTACCCTTTCTCCTCTTCTTACTCCTCTTCCTCTTCTTTCTCTTCTTCACTCTCCCCCCCTCTTCCTTCCTCTTCTTCAGTAACATTCCAGTCCTCAAGGAAATACAGAGTGCTTAAGTGGAGGATCTATTCATCTTTCCAAATAAATTTTCACGTGAGTGTTGTTGTTGTTATTGTTATTGTTGTTATTGTTATTTTTGTGATTGTTTTTGTTGTTGATGTTAATGTTGTTATTTTTGTTGTTGATGTTAATGTTGTTATTTTTGTTGTTGTTATTGTTATTTTTGTTATTTTTGTTGTTATTGTTGATGTTATTTTTGTTATTTTTGTTGTTGTTATTGTTATTGTTGTTATTTTTGTTGTTATTGTTGTTATTTTTCTTATTTTTGTTGTCTTTATTGTTTTGTTTTAGCTGTTGTTGTTAATTAATAATAATATTTGTTGCTGTTTTTTTATTATTATAAAAATTGTTATTTTTCTAATAATTGTTGTTATTGTTGTAGTGGTTCTTATTTCTGTAAGTATTGTTGTTATTGTTATTATTATTGTTGTTATTGTTATTATTATTGTTGTTATTGTTATTATCATTGTTGTTATTGTTATTATTCTTGTTGTTTTTGTTATTATTAATGTTGTTATTATTATAAGTATTGTTGTTATTGTTATTATTATTGTTGTTATTGTTATTATTAATATTGTTTTTATTGTTTTTATTATTATCGTTATTATTATATTCATTGTTGTTGTTTTTACAATTATTGTTGTTGTTATTATATTAGTTGTTGTTTTTGTTGTTCCAGCATTTCGTTTTAATTTGTTGCATCCAAGTTGATTCGTGCGATCATTTTTCAGTTTTTTATTTATTTTCGATCTACGTCATAAGCAACAGTTTTATTATTTTTATTTATTTTTTTAGATTTGTTTAGTTTTTGTACGTTAATTTGTTTCTTTTGTTTATCTATATTTTTTCGTTCTGTTTTTTCATTTTTTTATTTTTTATTTTTTAATTCTTTTTTTGTTTTTATTCGTTTTCAGTTTATTTTTTAAAATATATTTATTTTCTGTTTCAAATTTATTTCTTGTTTATTTTTTTAATTTCTAATTTCCAGTTCATTTTTTTGTTGTTTTGTTTCATTTTTCTTTTTATTTTCAACTTTTTAAAAATAAAAACACTCAAACCACGCCCTCTCCTCTTCTCCCATTACACCCTCAACAATCAACATTTTTGAAATTTCACACTAATTCTTTCATGTTCCTATTATTCAAAAAAAATTGTGTTTTTATCCAAGTGAATTTATTATTTTTCAGTTTTTTTGAGTTTTCCCATAAGTATATTCTATCGTTTCATTCATTTTGTTTTCTATTTTTTTTTTTTTTTTTTCTTTTTTTTGGTTTTTTCCCCCAACTTTCTTCTTCTTTTTCCATTTTTCTTTTTTTTTCTTTTCACCCTCATTCTTTTTCTTTCTCCGCATTTTCTTTTTTTTCTTCTTTTTTCTTTTTTTTCAAAACCCTTTCTACCTTCCTTCACTTTTTGTTTTTATGTCATTTTGATTGGCCACTTTTGCATTCTTTCGAAAAAAATAACTTTTCTTTCTTCAAAAAAATTTTTTTTTCAAATTTTTTTTTCGTTGATTATTTCAAGTTTATTGTCAAAAACATTTTCTTAGTCACTAAAAAAATGTTTAATCTTCATTTTTTTTTGTTTTTTTGTTTTTTTGACATTCCTTAACACTCAACTGCGCATTTGGTTAAACGTTTCAAATATTTTTTTTTTTCAAAAAAAAATTCATCTTTTTAAAAAAACTCCACTTGTATTTGAAAAAATCTTTTTTTGATGTTTTTTGCTCACGTGTTAAAGTACATTTGATGTTTTTCAAAAGTATTTTTATCAAAAGATTCTTCCAAAAAAACCTCTTTTGTTTCATAAATACCAAATTCCTTTGAAATTTTTGTATAAAAATAACTTCATTTTTATAAAAATCCTTAAAATTTAACTCAAACGAAAAATAAATTTCTATCAATTTTGATTTTTCTAAAATTTCACTCTACAAAAAAATTCTAAAAAACATTTTTCAATAAAAAAAAACTTATTTAATTTTATTTTTTTGTGAAAAACGTTTTTATTATTGATTTTGTTTTAACTACAGTCAGTTTTCCATCTTCATCCCAACTTCTTGAAATTGATCTTCGTGTTTCTGTGTTCGTGACACAAAATATCTGCTGGTTAATTTTTTTTTTCGTTTCATCTTTTTCATTCCTTTTTTTTTGTTTTTTTCATTTGAATTTCTCAAAATCATTTCACAAAAAATTTTTTTCAATCAGTCTATTTAATTTTTTTCTAGTTCAATCGACTGTTGTTTTGTTTTTTTTTTGTTTTTTCATTTTTTCTTTTTTAAAATATTTCAATATTTCCAAATTTCAATTCAGTCTAGTTTACACTTCACACTTCTATTTCGTTTCATTTTTCAGTTTTTTTGTTTTCTTTTTTTCAACACCAAAATATTCATTGAAAAAAAAGATACTTATTTATTTTTCTTTCAAGGTTTTTTCCAATTTTTCCATTTTACTTTTTTTTTTATTCAATCATTTTTTAATTCAACTTTTTTTTTTTTTCATTTTTCCCACCCCTTTCCTTCTTCCCATTCTTCTCTTTTTTCTACTTCCTCTTGTGGCCTCGAATTTATACGGGATCAATGCCACTAGAATATTATTTTGTATGTATTGTATTGTATTGTGTTGTATTGTAGTGTATTGTGTCTTATTGTATTGTACTGTACTGTAGTGTATTGTATTGTATTGTACTGCATTGTATTGTATTGTATTGTATTGTATTGTACTGCATTGTATTGTAGTGTACTGCATTGTATTGTATTGTATTGTATTGTATTGTACTGCATTGTATTATATTGTATTGTATTGTACTGCATTGTATTATATTGTATTGTATTGTACTGCATTGTATTGTATTGTATTGTATTGTATTGTATTGTATTGTATTGTATTGTATTGTATTGTATTGTATTGTATTGTATTGTATTGTATTGTATTGTATTGTATTCTATTCTATTGTATTGTGTTGTATTGTATTGTATTGTATTGTACTGCATTGTATTGTATTGTACTGCATTGTATTGTATTGTATTGTATTGTACTGCATTGTATTGTATTGTATTGTATTGTACTGCATTGTATTGTATTCTTCCATATTTTTCCACTCTTTCCTAGTCCCACCACTTTTTATCTTTCTTTTTTTTTTCTTTTCCTTCTCCTTTTTTTAATTTTTCATTTACACATTTTTTCACCCTTTTCCATTCTTCCACTCTTCCTACCTTTCTCTCCCTCTCACCCTACCACCCCCTTCTACCCTCCCATCCCTTCCACCTTCCATTTTTCCATTCTTTATCTCAATCATCCATCCATTCATCCATCCATTAAGCCATTAACCCATCAATTCATTCATGCATGCATTCATTCATTCATTCGCTCATTCATCCTTCCATTCATGCATTCAATCATTATTTTATTCAATCAATAATCTATTCATCCATCTTTTTATCCATTCATTCATCCATCCACTCATTCTTCCATTCATCCATTCATTCATCCATCCATTCATCCATTTATTCATCTATCCATCCATCCATGCATTCATCCATCCATTCATCCATCCATTCATCCATCTATTCATCCATTCTTTCATCCATCCATTCATCCATCTATTCATCCATCCATTCATCCATCCATTCATCCATCCATCCATCCATCTATTCATCCATCCGTTCATCCATCCAGTCAAGTTTTATTATTATAGAATTCGCAAACAGTTTCCTCTGAAGCCTCTCACTTCGTCCATTTATTTTATCGCCCCATAAAAACTCCGTGTCATCCTATTTTTCATATTCATTCTACCTTGTTCTTTATTATTATTTTTTCTTTTTTTCTTTTTTTTTTCATACATTTTTTACATTTTTTTATTCCTTTTTTTAATTTTTTTTTTCCTTTCTTTATTTAGTTTTTATTTTTCAATGTTATATCTTTTATAATTTCACTTATGTTCCTTAAGTTTTGTTTTTATTATTTTTATTATCCCTTCTATTCTAATTATTATTATTTTCACAAAAAAATGTTTTTTTGTTTTTCCCATTTTACCAACCATTTTAATTTAAACTTTTTATACTTTTTTTTTTATTTTTCATAATAATCATTTTCAATGTTTTGTTTATAATTCTTATTTTTCACAATTTTTTGCTTATTTAGTTATATTTTTGAAAAAAAAATTTCTATTTGTTTTTTTTTTAATATTTAAATCTTTCTCACTTCTTTTTTCCACGGAACTTATATATTTTTTAACTTTTTTAAACAATTTTTTTCTAAAGAAATCACTTTTTTTTGTAATTACTTTCAAAAAAAATTTTTTTCTTCAGTGACATTTGTGTGAAAAAAAAAACAAACAACAAAAAAACAACTTTATCAACAATTGAAACAACATCAGTAACAACAACAACAATACAAAAACATCACAACATCAGTAACAACAACAACAATAAAAAAACATCACAACATCAGCAACAACAACAACAATACAAAAACATCACAACATCATTAACAACAATACAAAAACATCACAACATCAGTAACAACAACAACAATACAAAAACATCACAACATCAGTAACAACAATACAAAAACATCACAACATCATTAACAACAATACAAAAACATCACAACATCAGTAACAACAACAAAAATACAAAAAAACATCGAAAACAACAACATAAAAACAGCAAAATTCTAAAAAACAAACACACCCACAAAAAACAACAAGGAATGCCACCATCGTCATCACAACCATCCATCTCTTCTTTTTCCGTTTCAAAAGTGCATGTCTGAAGCGAATGATTGAACGATGGTCTACTCTTTTTTTTCTTTTTTTTCATCATTTTTTTACTAAATTGTTTTTTTATAAAAATGCATATTTTTCTAAAAAAAATAATAAGAATCATTTTCAAATTTTTTTTCAAGTTAATATTCATTTTTATTTAAATTTTTTTCAATAGAAACATTTTTGTTTTCGAAATCAAAATTTTTTTTGTACATCAATTCCATTTTGTAAGAAGTTTTTGTCATTTGTCAAATTGTTTTTCACGTTGGGTTTTTTTTTGTTGAATTTAAAATTAAAAATTTTTTTTGGCACTTGAAACGTAGAAGAAGTCGCAGAATTTTGAATGATCAAAGTACTTGTAAAAAAAACTTACGTAAGGTAAAAAAAAATAGAAAATTTTTTTTTTGAATTTTTTGGAATTGAAAATAATGAAAAAAATATGGAAAATAAATGTCAAAAAAACTATGAAAAATTTTTGGAAAAAAAAAAGAATTTGTTGTGTAAATAAAAAAACGTCTCGAGTTGCGCCTAGTTTTTTTTGGGTCACTTCTTTTGAGAAAAATAAAACAACTATGGTTATATATTATATTAATAATATTAATATAAATAAAAAAGAAATATATGAAAAAGTTTTTTTTATCAAAACTAAAATGAGAAATAAAAACAGTTTGTCCCGTTTCATGAAAGTCCGAAAAGGTATTGGAAAACATGTCATGGAGCTTGATGAAAGAAAAAAAATCCGAAAAATTGTAAGAAAAAAACTTATTATGAACATTAAAATTATTTTAAAAAATATAGTTGAATTAATTAAAAGGATTGAACGAAAAAATTAATTAAAAGTAATAAAATTATTTGAAAAAAAATTGATTTAACTGAAAAACAGAAAAAAAATTAAAAATTTGATGGCAAAACTATGGTGAAAAACAATTTTGCACTCTCGTTGCATAACCAAAATGTTTTTTTTTTATATTGAAAAGTACAAGAAGCGTTGCTTGTCGAGTTGATTACCCCACATACCAACCCTATTGCCAAAAAATTTTTTTGTTTTTTTCTTAGTCCGTTTTTTTCAAAACTGTTTTCATTTTTCTTCAATTTTCTTTTTTTTTATCTTTTAGTTGATTTTATTCAATTAGTTTTTTCGTTTCATTTTTTTCAGCTTCTAGTTATTTTATTTTTTTTTTCAATTTGCAGTTTTTTTCTTTTTTCCAGAAAGTTTTTTTAAATTTTTTTTCCATATCTTCAATT